>VXBR01001846.1:357935-400455 GCA_013400215.1 Cisticola juncidis | reverse complement strand
CATCTCCCACCACACTCACACCCATCCTCTGCTGAAGGACAACTGCTCTGCCCTCCCCTCCTCCCTTCCCAGCTCATTAAAAGCTCTGAGCATCCCTCTTCAGGTGACTCCCAGACTGCAAGGAAATCCATATTGGTAGTGGAGTAAGATTGGATCAGGCTAAATTTCACTGCGTGTTTATCTCTGCTCAAATCATCCTACTAAAAAGGAGAAAACAGTCATGTTCCAGATGGGAGAGACTTTTTATATCAAGCCATGGATATCTGGCACGCTTTCCTGAAGGTCTTTCATCATGCACACAAGGTATAATGCTATCTAGTAATCTGAGGAAACATCCATGGGATTTTCAACCTCCTCTAGAAATTGAGATTCAACAGGAAACCACAAATACACCACGCAATTAATTTTTCTTTACCAAATGTTTCCAGTCATGTCGCAATTTTAACAGTAAGCAAACTATTTGGGTTCTGTCCAATTCTTGTGCAACAATGTTCCTCATTTTTCATTTTATTTTTTAAAGAATCTGGCCGAGATTTTTTTTTTTAGAGAAGAGTTTAAAACAAGTTAGGAAGTCAGTGTGAATAGATCATACCCTCCCTGTTAAATACTTACACCACCACCCCCCTCAAAGTTTCCATACCACATAGCAGAGGTTTGGTACAAACAAAGTAAAGACTTTTCCCAGCTAAAAATACAGCAAGCAGCCTAAGAAATAAGAGCAGAACAACATCTACCAACACAGGCAATGCTGAGCTATCTGAACCACATAAATAAAAGTCTCATTCAAACATTCCCTCACTCCCCTCCCAACACCATTCCAGGAGAACAAAGAAACATTAAGTCTTACTTTCCTGGTGTATATTTGATCAGCCCTTCTGTTAACACAATATGACAACAGCAATGAAGGGAGGAATATCAGAGCTAAACAAGTCTCCCATTCCCCTTCCTCCTGCCGAGTCCGTGCTGACGCAACCACGGAGCAGCTGCTGTCTGTTTTTAAACAGCTCCACATTTCATAAGAAGCTGCTGATTTCTGAAAGGACACAAAACCCAGCCAACAGCTTACAAAATAAGAAGCAAATTAAAGCAATTCAGGACACACTCTTTAAACGTGGTGTCCATTTGCTCAGCCTCCCTCCAGCACCGCAGCTGAAATTCCCGGGACACGTCTGTGCTCTGTCTCAGCCCGCTCCGTTATCACCACAAGCACAACTTTGAAGTGTTCATCCAGGACAATGGAAAATCCCTCCCACAGCTCTAGATAAAACAAATGCTTGAAATATGGGAGAAAAACTTGTGTCCAGCTTGATGCAATCACAGAAATTACTTCACCACAATAACATAACCCTCCCCTAGCTGTGTGTTTGCTTTATCAACAATAAACAGACTTTTGGGATGGAAAGGTTCTCTTTGAAGGACATGGCCATATGTCTCAAACTTTGGAAAACTCATCCAAAAAGATATATAGTTATTGATATTAATTTATATTTAATCAGAGATGTATCAGGTATCTGTGAAGTCCCTCATCACCACTAAAATTCCACATTTGGGTCTTCTTAAAAATCTACATCATAGCACACAGGTAACTGCATATTAGGACCTCAAAAGAAAGCAGCTTAAAGCTTTTCTGTTGTGACTGCAGCTCTCACTGTGGCTGTTGGAAGCAATGGGTTATAGCAGGCCAGTCCCTCCCCAGGGGCTCCAGACGCCTGCTGGCTCCTTTCTAGTTAATAGCTGCTGTAAGAATTCTGCTTTTTTGGCTGTTTGTGTCATGGTGATCAGCTTAGATAAGGGCGTGGGGAAGGAGCAGGGAGAAGAAGAGAGCATGTCGGGGGAGGAGGATTTAAAGAGGAAAAAAAAAGGCTTTCATCTGCTCTGATAATTAGCAGGTCATGCTGAAAATGATCAGCATCCCTTTAATGCAACTGTGCATGAAATGTGCAGAGCCCTGCTCAGGTCACTGCACCCATGCAAATGGCTTCGTTATATCCCTCACTACACCCTGGGGTTTACTGAACTCCTCTGCCTTCACAAGGACTCCAGCCAAGATCCTTTTCCACTCCCACACTCCCACGTGGGAGATGGGGGGCACAGGGATCTCCAATCTCCATGCTCTGTCACAGGGGTGCTGGGCATGGAGGTGCCAAGGCCAATCAAGGACTAATTAAAGGTTTGCAAAAGACCTCCAGATTCTCTGATGAAGCAGCACACACTTGCCATTCCTGGAGAAAAAGTGGTTGCAGGATCCTCGTGTTCATCACCTGGAGGTTGTTCCAGGGAAACCATCAGCAAGGAAGGACCATCAGGAAACCCTCAGGACTGCCCCAAACGTGACAAAAACCTCCTGCATTCATCACCTCCAGCTCTGTCCCAGCGCCTCTCTGCAGAGCATTTATTGCTCCATGCACAACACCCTCCCTCCCCAAAGCAGCTGTGCCAGCTGTGGGTGCCCAGCAGCACAGCCCTGCTTCAGGCCAGCCTGGCTACACCAGGGACACCATCTGGGACTTAGCACTAAACCCTGGTGCAAAATGAACAGCAGGGCAGGGGGGAATTCAAAATTCAGCAACAGAGCTCTGGTCATTTGGGCTCTCTCTCCTCCCCACATCTTCTTCAGAAAAGTCAGGAGTCGTCTCCTGGAGAGGCAGGACCAGAGGCCCTTTAATAGACCTGCCCTTCTCAAAAGGAGGTGAAAAGATGATAATGACAATGACAATTCTTCCTCTGATGTACTCACATCCTTCTATTAAGGACACATTACCTCAAAGGTCAGTAATTGCCAGCCAGAGCCAGCTCTGCCTTGACAACCCATCCTCAAAATGCTCTGAGTGCCTGACTGTGCCCGAGACAGGGAGAGAGTGCCCTCAACGTGCTGTCTGCAGAAAGGAGAATTCCCTGTGGTGCCTGCATCTTCTCAAATGTCTGCAATTTCAGCAGCTTTCCCTCACTTCAGAATTGTTCTTCTGCCTCAGCTTAATGTTTATCCCCAAAGTGACACACACCTTTGAAAGAAGCCCAGAAGGATGGAAATTAAGATATTATTTTCAAATAAAGAAATGGGCTAAATTATTGTGCCCAGAGTTACCAGATGTGCCATCCTGCTTCATGGAAACAGGAGCAACTTGCCAGGCACCACAGGGATGGGAGGGACAGGGGAAAATCCTAATAAGGAGATCAGTGGGGCACAGGGATCAGGAAACAGCACTAAGGCTGGCCTAGGAGCAAACCAGAAACCCTCTGTAGAAATGTAAAAAATCCCATCATATAAGCAGCAGAGAGTGTTATCACCCAAACTCTCTCCACATATCTCAGCAAATGGAAAACAGCAACACTCCAATGGTCACGAGAGCATCAGGGAGGAGGCAAAGCAAACTGAAGTGCAAAACACATCCCTCTGTGCTACCAATATTCACCTGGGAAAGGGGAAGCTTCAGCCAAGAGGGCAGTGTGGAGTTCCTCAATGACAAAACTACAGCAATTATCAGAAAGGCATCATCCATACATAATTTTGAATTTAATTTAATTAGGCACCCTGCTAACTTCATTACTTATTTAACTGGACTGCTCATTCAATTTACATTACTACTGTTTCAGAGAACTGCTCCAGGCCCCTTGTGGTGGGAAATGCACTGGAGGACACATTTGGGAATGCTGTAGCCCCAAGCCACAATGGGAATGCTGTAGCCCTAAGCCCTCACTCCCCTGACACTCAGCATTTCTCCTGGGTTAGATGCACTGACTATGTCTTAGGTTTTATTTTTCTACCTGTGTGCAAAGAAGTCCAGAAGAGCTCAAAGAGTTAAAAAAATAGACAAAAAATCCCAGGTAAAATCCCCAGATTTATCATTTTTAATGCTTGTGTACACCAGTCAACCCAACAACCTCCTACACAGTTGCCAGATTCTTCTTTTCCACCTAAGAAGTACAGAAAAATAATACTCCATGGGGCTTGGGGGAATATATATCAGAGCACTTCACTCACCACTCAAGAGCATCTTTATAAAGCCACCGTCTCCAGGACATGACACACCAGGTCAGCACAGAAATCAAGAAAGGTCTCACGCAAGCAGCGCTGGTGCCAGGGAGCTGAGCAGCCTGGAGCCAAACCTTTCACACCAAATCAGAGCCAGGAATGGAGAATCCAGCTCCCCAAAGCCTCCCTGGTCAGTCAGCCTGGGCATCCTCCTCCCACTGCTTCAGACAGTCACATCCCTCCTTGTCTGGCAGCTCTGCCTGCCCTCGCCAGCTGCTCAGACACTGCTGAATTTTCCCAGAAAACTTCAGGAGTGTCCTCGGAGGATGAGTGCAAAGCCTCAACTCCCTGCCTGATGGAAGGGATGCAGCAGCATGGCTGGGAAATGGAAAAGAGGGAACAGCACCTCGAGCAGATTCCTGAAGCAGCCTGGAGTACGTAGGAAGATACCTCAGCCTCAGACTGCAAGGTCTGTCTCAGAAAATTCACACACATTTAAAAAGATCCCTGACTGACAGGAGTAAGAGAGTGTGACATGGCACAGACACCAGCCTCAAATTAGGCAATCCTCTGCTGTGCTTGGATTGGGGTTTTTTAATTCCTTCAGCTCAACATTTCTTCTTTAAATCACACTGCTGTGAGAATTCTGACCATCCATTAGCAAAAATGTGAACAAAAGGCTGGAGAGCAGCACAAAGCCAGGAACACCCCAGGACAGCCATCACTCCTTGTGCAAGAGCCCTGCTAGCAGGGAGTGCTGCTCACCACAGTGCCTGCACAGCCTGCAATGAGTGCCATTACCTCGGGCAGAGCCTTCAGGACACTTGTGACATCCATTTTTCACTCTCCAAATCAACTCCAGACCTCAAAATAATTTAAGAGCTCAGAAGTTCAATGTAATTTTCTCCAATCAACGCACAAGGTCTGTACAAAGCATCTCAAGGTTAGAAGAGCATCCTTATGAGCAGACCAATCCTCACTTGGCATTCTGGAATTTGCTGCATCAATGGAAAAGATACAGCCCCAGTGGTTTTTTCATTTTGAGGTTACCTGGTAAACAAAAGAACTAAAGTCATCTCTACAAAGATCAACAGTTCTGTCATGAAACCAACACATAGTGAAGAGCAGTAATACCTCAGTCACTCCAAAGATTTCAAGAAGAACCAATCAGAAGTGATGAGGTTTCCAGCTACCTCCCATAAAAATGAGACTGTCTGGCTCACACCCTTGTCTTCAAGATGTTCAAAATGAAACCTCTCACCAAAGCAATCGAATATTTGGTTTCATTAGCGTGCAAGTGGAGCACGGACCATTTGCCTGTTCCTTGTGAAAATAAAGTTGCAAAATGATTTGCACAGCATCAGGGGAAGTGTAAGCATTACAGTTCCCATCAGTGGGGAAGGAGACTGACAGTCCCAAAGCCATCTCTGCTGGCCTGTCCTTGTAAAAATTAGTGGAAAATTATTACATCAGAAGGAGGACCAGGCTTTGCTATCTGGCCAGGGCTGAAGTGGCAATACCTGCACAACTTCAGCCCTCACAAGGGGGAGGATCACATGGACTCCAGTAAAACAGAGGATCCTGGCAATTCTCATTTTCTGCAGCAAGCAGTTCTCAGGGGCCTCCTCCAACCTCCTCCAGCAGGAAGAGGGGAGCTTCTAACACCTAATCGCTGACATTTAAGAACGTGAAGCTTCAGCCATCAAGTTGACACTGCAGCAGGGAATGCAGCTAACAGGTATTCAATTCCAGGCTCCCAGAGTGTGGATTTCAATGTGCAGTTTAAAAAAGGAGAGAGGAAACTAACCTACAAAACCAGTCAGCTTTATCTGGGCTATTTATCCACACAAACCACATGGCCACACCACAATGTGAACAACTGCGTGGATTACACATTTTTCCTCCACTAGCAGTGCCCAAGACACGCTCACATCTGGAATCTTTTATGTTTTAAATGCTGCTTCTGTCTTCTCCTTGGTGCCAACACGCCTTGAGCAAGCAGCACACGCATGGGGAAGGAAAGGAGCAGCAGAAGAATCAGTAAGGTACCAAAACACTTCAGGTATCCACATGATGAACACAGCAGGAACTGGAGGAGCAGATGTCCACCAGTGTGCCTGCAGGCAGAGATGCTGTGGTGCAGAAGAAGATCACACTATGTGAAAGCTGCTCTTCTCCTGTGGCTAACAATAAAAGCAAAGTCACTCTTGTCCTAAATAAACCCAGTGTTTGTTGTTTCTGTTCCTTTGTTTGCTATGCAGAGCTCTAAAGCCAAGCAGGAACATTTCCTGCCCAGCTCATGTCATTCACTTCCAACTCACCAACCTAGCCTTGCATCTGGACTTTGTGTCACAACAAATTTCACAGGCAACCCCTGAGGCACACAGCACTCCAAACACAGAGACCCAAAAAGTGCCTCAAGTCCTCTCCAAGGCTGCCCCAGCCTGGCTGCTGCCATTTGAGGTCCTTTTAAAGTAAGAACTTTGTAATGCATCTCTCTCGCTGCTCTGGGAGACAGCATTAAAACACAAAGCCACACAGTGCTCATGCTAATGTTTCCATCTGCTCAGAGCCTGGGTGTTTTTAAGGACAAAATAAAACCAAGCGTGTCGAGATGATCCTGTGCACAGACACTTGGGTGCCTCAATCCTTTCAGGCATCTCCAGAGATTTTCAAAGTGCCCTAAGGACACACAAATAAGCATTTAAAGGGAGATGAGTGTCCAGAGGTCCAACAACAGCTCTTTAAGAGATGTTTGGCCTAAGAACTCAAGACAGAGGGCCATGGGAAAGTCCTCTGCCTTCAATGTGGGCTGACCCTCCCTCCAGTCTCACACACACAGCCTGCCCCTTGCCTTTGCTCCAGTTACCCCAGCAAAGCCTGGGGTGACCCCAGCCAGCCTCCAGCTCTTTGCTTTCCATGTCCAGCCTTCAAAGAAACCTGACCCAAAGTCCAGCGAGGTTAATGGGCAGGCACAGGCTGACGTCAGCCAGGGCCCTGGATAAGGTCAGGGCAGTGTTTGCCTGATCCTGGAACTGGCACTGCCTGGAAGCCCAGGAACAGCGCTGGCACTGGGCAGAGGTTTGCTGCCTCTGCCTTTCTGAGGCCCAGCCCCTCTTCTAGCAGGGCTCAGGCCAGAGGGCACTGGTATTAGAAAGCTTTTTCCACCGCCCATGTGGATTTCTAACATTAAGCAACCAACGTGGCCAGACTCAGAATTAAACCCCAAAGGCAACACAATGGACTGTGGGGAAAACCACACACAAAACACTGATGCACATTTCACCTCGCGGGCCAAAGTGCCAAAATCAAGTCCCTAAAACATTTTAGGCTTGGGTTCCTCAGAGGCTCAAGGGTAACTTCTAGCATTATCTGCCCAAAACAGCAGACATGACCTCATTTGACCACAGCACGTAACATTGGGATCACAGCCCCAAACATTTGCCTCATAAGGCCAGAGGTTGCAGTGACGTTATTTACTTTGAGAGTTTAATTCTGTCCAAGGCACTTTTTGGGCTGCACTCCAGAGACTTTTACCTCCTGCACCAGCTTACCCTGCCACAGACACCAGGAACCCAGTTACTCATCAATCCCTCAGCTGAAAAAAAAAAAAATTACATCATTACTAAAGTCAGCTCTTTGATAGAGACTCTCTGAAGATCCTCACGTGACAAGAGACAGGAGCTCAGGGACAAACACTCCTCTGCTCCCATGCCAGAACACCTGTTTATTCCAATGCCAAATTCCAATGGCTCAAAAAAAAAATATAAGGCATCTTTCTCCCTTCTTTTTAAGATGATGGCTGCATGTGGTGGGAAGCTGAGCAGCAAACAGGCCTTTCCAACACCCCCACAGCCCACATGCAAGGCAAGCAAAGCAGCCACGAACAAAGATCAAGTCCTCATAAGACCTGAAATGTGAACGGATCATGCAGAACAGGATTTCTGTGTATTTGTGTATTAAAAGCTACTTTTCTACAGCAGCCAAAAAACCCAGAGAGCCTAAGGCAGTCCCAGGCAGGACGTGCAGGCTCAGAGGGAATGTTCACACTAAGCTCAGAGCAAATGTTCACATTAACAGGGAAAGAAAGAGTGAACAGTGACCCACCCTCCTCCCCTGTAAATAAACACGTGCAGCTCAGCACAGAGGCTGGAGCTCCTCAGGCCTGTGTAACCTGCCCCAGACTGCTGGAAAGGGGTGTTGGGTCACTGGGAGCTGGCACAGCCTGCACTAAAGTTTGCAGAGCCTTTACAAACCACGGGTGGCACAGCCAAGACTGTCTGGGGGCTCCCACTGAGCTGGGCTCAAATCCCCCACCAGCAACCTGGATGTCAGCAACAGCCAGAAGCTTCAGGCATTTCTCAGAAGGAAATGCTTTGTTTTCAAGTCCAGTTTGGCCTCCCAAGCACCATCAGTTCTGCACTGGTTAGTTATTCACAGTGGAGAGAGGTGGGATGGGAGGAGGGGGGAAAACTTCCCTTGGAGCAGAGGTTCAGACACTGTAGGCAGGACTGCAAAGGCCTCCTGTGCTGTCCAGCAATAATGGCCACTCCAGGAGTTTTAATTAGAGTTTTAAACAAGCCACTGCATCAGTAAAGGTCCATGACTGCCCTAAGACCAGGACAACGTGGCAGCAACCACAGGACATCCACCAGCAACTGTGACACCAACAAAGAGTGGAGGTGCTGAGTGTTCAACCAGCCCTCAGTCCATCTGTAACACCCCAAAACAACCGTGTGTCCATTCTAGGACTCGACCTGAGGTCAGCAATTCCTAGAGCAGGAACAAAAGCACAGAACCTGAACCAGTGCCTGTTACCAAGCACAGAACTGCCCTTTCCAGTGCTCACAGCATCGCACCAACCCGGCACGCCTGCACCAGGAGAGGCTGCCAAGCTCTGCCCACACTGCTCTGTACGTGCTCCTCGGCGGTGGAGGCGTCCTCAGCACAGCCAAACCCAGAGAAGGTCACCAAGGGGAGGGCGGGGGCTCCGCGGAAAATGCGGGGCATTGTTGGGAAAGCAGCAGGAATGTGGCACAAAGGTAACTGCTCCAGCCTAGGGCAGCCAGATGAAAGCAGGATCAATACTCCACTATGCTGTTTAACCCGTTTATTGGGGGGGAGGTGGAGATAAATGAGTGTTTGAGTTGCCAGAGGGTACACTTTCACCCCAATCTGAGTCAGCCAGAGCCGAGTTCCTGCCCAGCAACACCATCGCAGCCAAGTGATTTCAGCCTTACAGTTCACTTAACCACAGAATACAAAGAGCCAGTAACCCAGCAGTCGATAATGGAATAAACTATAGGTCAGTGACCAGGAGAAAACACACCATTTAAATTTATTCCAATATTGACAGGCACAGGAAGCAGGCCTGTATATTTATTTATTTGTTTTAACCAGACTATCTGCTCAGAGGCAGTGCTGAGCCAGCTGCTAAAATTACAAGGTTGGATTCTCCGAGTCTGTGGGTGAAGTGTGTGATGCCAGCACACTCTCACAGCCTTCAAAGCACAGCACTGGCGGGCAGGGCTGAGTGTGCCTGCAATCAGCCCCAACACAGCATGCACACATTTGCTTATCAGAACATCAGCAGGCGAGGTTAGGGGGTACCTGAGCACCAAGCACGGCTCTGCCAAGCTGCCTTTGAAAGCCTGGCCTGCAGCCAAAAGGGAAAGCACAAACTGATTCAAAACACTCAGCCAGGAGCCCAGCCAGGCTCATTTATAGCTCCATTTCCTCTCAAGGCTGCTTTTCCCCTGGAAAATGCTGCAACGGCAATTTGCACCTTAGGATTAAAGATCACTACGGCTCTCTAGCAACTGAAAGCACCCAGAAAAGTCCCTTTGCCCTCCAGTCTAAGGAGTATTTCTTCCTTTGCATGTGAGCAAAGTGAGGAGGAGGAGGTGGCACCAGCTACTGCACAGGCACCAAAAGCAGGGAACATTCCAGCTGGAGCTCACATGGTACCACATATCAACCCTATTTCCTCAAAATGGAGAGGACAGCGTGGGTTTGGCAGGGCAGCTCAGACAAGCAGTGGGCACTGCTCCTGGCCAACCTCTTGCTCCACTGAGTAAAGCAAAACCAGCTGCACCACGTGCACCAAGCAGAGCTTCAGGCCTGCAAAATCAAAGAAGAACTGGGTAGGATCTGATGCTTACACCCCACCACACAAGTAAGATTAAATTACAATTACAGTTAAATTTTAACACATTCAGACACAGAGTGTCAGTTCCAATTCTTCCTATTTGCAGAGCTGGCCAACCTCCCAACACTGAATGTGATCCAGAGTGCTCTTCATCCATGCTGGCACCACCACAGCCTGTGCTAACCATCCTGCCCAGGCTGAGCCAGGCAGTGCCAGCAGCATGGCACCAAAGCATCATTTCTCAACTGCAGTGAAGGGAATGCAAAGCCAAGACTGATGACTTTTCCAGCAGAATACCAAGGAAATAAATTACACTGCTTCCAAAATCCGTTTTTCCTCAAAAATACTTGCTTATCAGAGGGGAAAGACTTCAAGACTGAATTTAGTGCTCAGGAAAAACTGGATTAAGAACCCCAGAGACCACTTGCTCTGTTTTTTCTCCAGCAGAAGTGAAATAGAGCTGTGAATCCTGGCCAGGCTGATCTCCTGAGCACGGTGGGGCAAGTGACCAACAGGATGGGCCAGTGGAGTTCAGCTTCCCATCCCAGCCTCTCCTTGGCATCTCTCTCACCACTAACAAGGCCACAGCAGTTCCCAGCAGCAGGAGAAGCACCTGCCCATGAACAGCTGGACTGCTGCCACCCTGTGCCACCATTCAGCTGTGGCTGTCCCCAGCCAGCCTGCCCAGAGCCTGGCAGGTGCCAGGGCTGTCTGCTTCCCTCCAGAGCAGGATGAGAGAGCACAGCCTTTGTTCAGGGTCTGCTCCTTCCTCTCATTTGCCTGGGAAATAATCAGCAGGTAAACACCACCCAGCATCTGTTTATCAGCAAAGAAAACACCCAGCTTTCATTTCTTTACTTCTTTTTTGCTGTTGTAGTTGGGTTTGGTTTTTTTTTTTTAATTCCAATAAGTAACAAAGCCTTAACCCAGCTCAATAAAGCACTGCAGAGCCTGGCTCAGCTCACTTAGGCTACAGGCAGATCAATAGCTTTCTTATATCTCTCTGCTCTGCTTGGGAGGGAAAAGGGGCCACTTCTTTCCCAGCCAAGACATCTGCACAAGGCATCAATGTGCTGTGAGCCAGGACCCCTCACAGGGAGAGCTGAAAAGAGATGAAAGAGAGCTTTGGCACAGCAGAGCTGTCTCCTCTCACCCTCATCTCTGCTGGCACTGCCACTGCCTTTCATGTGGGAAAGTTTTCAAGTCCAGTTTGGCCTCCCAAGCACCATCAGTTCTGCACTGGTTAGTTATTCACAGGGGAGTGAGGTGGGATGGGAGGAGGGGGGAAAAGGCCCTTGGAGCAGAGGTTCAGACACTGTAGGTAGGACTGCAAAGGCTTCCTGTGCTGTCCAGGCAGCTGCTGACAGAACTGATTATTCTGCTCATCCATAAGCTTAAAAAATGAGCTCCAGAGGCACTGAGGAAAAAGCCTACAGGAAAGCCAGCCCTGGAGTCAGGAATGCCTCAGTGCAAATCCATCAGTCCCCAAAACCTCCCTGAAGGCCGTGATGGGTGGCTGCTGTTTCTTTGGGGGAGAGAGTGACATCCAAAAAAGCACCTGCACAAACATCCATGGGCTGGGGAGCTTTGACTTTTCAAAGTGAAATGAGCCTGGGGCAGCCTTTCACTTCCACCCATGAACCACCCCTGGGCTGCCACCACGTTGGTCCAGGAAAAGCCAGATCCTGCTCAATCCTGCAGAGGAAAGGAGCTGACTTCAGATCAGTCACCAGCTACCCCAGCAGTACACCACAAACCCCACAGCTCTGAAATAACAGCTCATATAAACCCATATTCCAAACATGAACAAAGCACTGTCAATTGCATTAGGCTCTGCCTTATCCATCATGTTTACAAGACATGTGAATGCTTTCTAAAGAGCAGATGCTTTTCAAGTTTAATAATTCAACCGTTTAGAATTGAGCACTGAAAGACCTTGCACGCGAAGAAATAAATGCATGCACAACAGAAGCCTGGGCTGATTTTCAGTTTTTTTTCCTTTAAACAGAAACTACCAAGAATGCCAGACATGTTTGCTTCTGAAGAAGTGACTGACAAAGAGGACGTCTAATAGATGGAATGCATTTGAAGAAGGAAAAACAAAACCAAGATGACCCTCAAACATATTCTTGCGGGACAACTTCTGAAAACCACATGAATAAGTAATGCAGGCTTCCCTTGAAACAGCAGCAGCACAAGCTTCAATGGACAACGTCACCAGGACTCCATCTCTGCTGCAGATCAAATGCCACACAGCAGGAAACAGCTGACACACAGCTCAGCCCAATTATATACAGTGCCCTTTGCATCCAGGGCCTCCTCTCTAATGCTCTCTTTGCTGGCAACCAGCCCCTTCTGGCCCTGGAAGGAAAAGGCAGAGCTGGATTAGTGCACTGTGCAGCCCAAGGGAACACAGAGCTGGCATTTCTGAGGGTGTCTAACCCACGCTCTCCCTGCACAGATGCTCAGCAGCACAAGATGGAAAGCCACAAAACACCCCAGAGCTAATCTCAGCTCTGATAGCATCTTCCTGGAACATGTCACTTAAGGTCTCCAAACCTCAATTTCTCTATCTCTTAAAAAAAAATAGAAAAAAAAAAGCTTTGCTGGTGCAAGGGCGAAATGGAAAACACCCATAAAAAAGATTTTCCAGGTGTGCCCTGCACTCTTTGTACTCAGTTATCAGGGCTCAGACTATGAATTGTGCAGAGCCTGAAGTATTTGCATTACCTGGTGAAAACAGTGCAGTCTGTTGCTAATGCTCAGTGCAGGGTATTTTCTACACACCCATCTGATCATCTCAGTCATTTGCACCATGACTAGTTCTTTTGCATGTACTCACACATAACCACCTAAGTTTGGCATTTACTGCATTATCACTACAGAGAAATGACTGCAGGGGACAAATTAATTACCTATGCAAAGCAGGCTGAGAATAGTCAGCAACATACTGTACCACTGAAACGCTAGACAAAGCCTCAAACAGAACTTCCCTCATGTGGAGGATTATAGGCTCTACCCACAAAGGACTCAAGTGTCTTGCCTTATCTTTTTTCCATTTAAAAGGAAAGAGACTTTCCTGAAAACCCGATAGAAACATGCCTTTACAGAACAAATGCAAATGGATTAACACACTTATCAGCAGTAGGCTTGAGGGGAGGCAGACGTACTTCTCCTGCTGCCTAGATATTCTAAGATACTTTTAATTAAATTATAGAACACCATTAGCTAATTAAATATTCTGGTCCATCATTACACATCCCTACACCTCCTGCTGCTTTAGAGACCCCCACAGTCTGTGAATCACAGAACTGGTCAAGCTGGAAGGGACCACAGCAAATGATCTGGTCCAGCCTCCCTGTTCAAGCAGAGTGATTCTGGAGACCACGGGACAGGATTGCATCCACACAGTTCTTGAACACATCCAGAGAAAGAGACTCCACAACCTCTCTGGGCAACCTGTTCCAGCATGTGGTCACTCACACAGTAGAGAAGTTCTTTCCTCAGATTTAGGTGGAACTTCCTTTGCATTGGTTTCTGCCTGTTGTTCTGTTGGTTGGCACCACCAAGAGAGAATCCACACAAGCATTTCAAAGACATGGGCACTATAAAGGGAGTGGTAAAAGAAAATCTCGGTGCTCTTCCTTCCTCCACAGGCATCTGGGATTGATTCTGGGACACAGAGAATCCCCCTTAGGTAGTGGAACTCAATGATGCTAGCAGCATTATTAAATTAAATTAAATTGTACACAACCCTGAGCAGCACAATTGCCTGAGCCCAAAGAGCAAGAGCTCAGCCACACATCTCTCCTGCTCCCAAGGTGATGTGAAAAACACAGGTACCTCCCCACTCACCCACTGCAGGCAGCATCTGCCCCCCGAGGGAAGCAGAGCCCCCCCCCCAAGGGAAGCAGAGCCCCCCAGGTCACACAAATCTCTGCACAGGCAGAAAGTCTCAGGAACTGCTTGGCTTTAAACACCTTGCACTGGCTGAGGGGTTTAACAAGTATATTCCAAAACATTGCCTTGTCAAGTTCTGGATCGTCAGCGTTAAATCCTTGAGCAACCAAGTGAGAAATGAACCTGCAGACAGAGAAACGTGCCTGGGTGTTCTTCCCCTGCCTCGCCCTCGCCCTCAGCCAGTGCATGTTTGCTTTTGCTTCTAAACTTCACTTCTCTGTGCAAACAGTCTGCTATGAGAGGTATTTGCTCAGTCCACAAGTTTCCTGCATTTTTTTTTGTCCAGCTCTGGGGCCTGACCATCAGGCATTTCCAGCTCGGAAATCCAGGCTATGAAGGATTTCAGCCCTGCAGAGGTGATGCATCAGAAGCAGAGAAGTTTCTGCACAGTTATCTGAGGACCAGAGCTGATGACAGGGATGCTGCAGAGGACCTGAGGGTGGCAGAGCCACGGGGCAGAGCAGGAACAAAGACACCCAAAGCACTGCTTCTTTGAAGCCATGCTTTACAAACATCAAGCAGCTGCAAATCCACAGCACAGCCCTCTCTCCTCTCCTGTCTGCCCACCTACTCCCACAGAGACTCTGCCCTTGGTCATGCTTTGTAGGCTGCCCACCTCTGAAACTCAGCCTGCTTAAAATCAGCTTTTATACCATCATCTCTGCTCTACATCAGAGCTTTACACCACCCTCATCACCAGTCCATGTACCCTAGATTTGTGTGCCCACCCTATGGAGATACAGTCATTTTTCCTTTTCCAAAGGCCTCTGACACCCACATCTTCAACTATTTGCTGCAGCTCTGCACAACACCGCTCCTTGAAGAGCCTGTAACACGTCCAGTACACCGAGCAGCTTTGACCTGGAACAGCACCAAGCACAAAGGGTCCTCAGCAGGCTCTGTACACAACAATAACACAACAAGGAACACTCCAGTCCAACAGAAACCCGGGGGACACAAGCAGTTGAGCAGGATTTGGTGGATGGAGGTGATTAGTGCATTACAAATAGAACAGAAATTCAGGAAGCAGTTATCTCCAGAAAAGAAAGATTCATTTCCTTATGGTGCTTGCAAATCACACTGCTAACTTCAGATCGGAAGAGCCGGTGCTCAGCAGAATGAAATTAAGCATGTTGGATCACACAGGACACCCGAGTGGATAATAGCAGAAAATTAATGGAAGCATATGTGCCTCAGGCAGAGGACTGGAAGACCAGCAAGAGAGCTGTGCTCAACTAAACTTCACCATGATGAATGAAAGCCAGAAAACATACTGCAAATGCAGAAATATGATGATTAGCTCTACACCGGAGGTTCAACGTCTTAAACATTAATTTGCTTTCTCCAAGAGCATCACTCCCAGCCAACATAAGCACATGTACAGTTCTCCTTCAAAGACAAAAGGAGACCGGGAAAAACAATCACAAACTTTTGGAAATCACTGGCCTCACACAAGGATTTTATTCCTGGATTGTCTCCAAAGAAAACCTTCCAAAACAACAAATGAAATGGGACTGCAGAGACAGAGCAATCTGCCACTTAACTCCTGACAGTCAGCAGTCTGCTACTGGGGCACCTGGTGACCCTCTGGCACTGCACAGCTCACCTCAGCAAGGCAAAACCCTGAGAGAGGTCTTCCCACCTCATCAGAGTGGGGCTGAACACAAAGTCCAAGGCACTGACACAGGACACTGACTCAGGCCACCATTCCATCAGTGTTGAAGCCAATCTGTGCCCTTGCACCACGTACCTGACACTTCCCACCGCCCCTGCCACGCTGCCTTCTCTCCTCCACCAGAGCATCAAGTACTCTGCTTGCACATTTCCAGCAATCTGTTGTTTTCACTGATGTCAATTCCCTCCTTGCAAACCTAAATCTTGGAGTCTCCCCATGACTTGCCTTCACAAGAATGCTAATTAGGTCTTTACTACCCCCAGGCTTTCTGAGAGAACACAAGCATCTGCCATGTGCACGCCCACTCCAGCTATGTTTTCCCACTCCAAATCAACAAAACAAGTGTGTTACTCGGTCAGTGACATGCAGAGGACACAGAAAGAAGCCTGGGAAAGGAGCTGCATCACCCACCACATTCCACTCTCCAACACCACCAGGAACATCCATTCTCCTCCAGGAGACCATGCCCTGGTGAGAGGCTGCAGTGCCTGGCTCTCCTGTGCTGGGTCCCTGCTCCAATGGTGCTGGGCTCCCTCAGCATTTCCCTGGAACAGGCTGCTACAGTACCTCTGCCCACACACAGGCTTTCCAACCCACACCCCTCCCTTCCCATCACACTGGTATTTTTAGCATGAGGTGCACAGAGTGGAAGGCAATCTGCTCCCATCAGCTGGTCACACTCATTACATCCCCCCAGAACTGTCCTTCTCCAGACAGCCCACACCCAGGAATGCTCAGGTTTTCCAGCCAAAGAACCTGTTCAAGGACAGCTGCCAAGGTGGTACCAGTTTGTTTCTCCTATTCATGTTGGCTCCTCACTCGTTTCTAAAAAACAGGGCATTTCCCAGGACCAGGCTGCCCCCAGCTCTCACAGACAAATGAGCAGCCACAGAATAACACGAGGAGGGGATTGTTGTAAGATCTGTCTTCTGTGCAGTTCCTGGATGACAGACATGCCCTGCAAACGCTAAGCCCTGCAGGTCTCACCTTCTGGCTCAAGTACAAGACAATGCAGCACTCCCTGCCAGACTCAGGGAAGGTGTAATTTTGAGCAGCAAAACCACCCTCACACTGAAGGGCATCTGGTGCAGGAACAGGCACCCAAACACACCGAGACAGATAACCAGGCATGTCAATGTGAATTTGGAAGACTCCACAGGTCTCCCAGGTTTCAAACAGATAAACCATTTTGGTGCTTTTTTCCAGTTTCCCAACTCAGCAGATGGCTCACAGTCACCACTGCCCACCTCCACAGGGACTGGACATTTTCCACAGCTAATCTGTATTGTACTTGGAAAGTAGGGAGCTGAAAGATAAGGGAATATCCTCAGATACAAAGAATGTGGCACAAGTGGCTTTGGGGGAAGCATTCTTTAAATGCAGCATTTTACAAGCAGAATAAATCCTCGACCATGTGGTGACAACTGAGCTGCACGCAGCTGCTGAGCCAGCTATCTCTTTCTAAGGGCAAGACTAGTTCCCTGCATAAATGGTTCTTTAAACTTTATAATGCCAACTGCATGAATAGGACTTTTATGGATTCCTGCAGTGACGCACAAAGACATCCTCAACATTTCAGAGCTGCTCAGTAAGCCCACACGCTAGCTGCCTTCAGCAGAGTGCTCAGACCCCATCCCAGGACCAAACTCCTCATGAAGCCTGTCTCACCAGGGACATCCTGCTGGCTCCAGGAAGTCAGGATTGCTGCCAAAGTCTGGGTAAAGCCCAAACAGATCAGACTTTGGAGCTTTGGTTTCCAGAGGCAGCACCAGACCCTGCTCCAGCTCCTCCTCCTCAGACCACTGCACAGGGTTTCTTTGTCCACACAGTTGTGCCTTCGGAGAGAGGCACAAAAAAAACAGAGATGAGCGTGTCATCAGCAGGCCTCACCCTCAGGGCTCTCCTGCTGTCCCTGCCACTTCTCCAAGGGAACTTTTCCTTCCTCCCTCCCCTCCTGCATCATCTTTCCTGGCACCCAAAGCGACAGCTGTGGCCGTGCTAAGCCAGCTCTGGCAAACTGCTCTGTGGAGCTGACCCTGGCCATGCCCTGGGGCAGCAACGTGCCAGAGCTGGGACCTCTCCACAAGCTGCTGGTGTGGCCAGGGCTGCTGTGCTGCAGCTGCCTCACAGGCACCCTCCCACCCTGCTGGACAGGATCCAGAGGCATGGCCATGGCTGTGACCCCAGGCACACCACCATGGGCACTCCTCCTGCTGAGAACCAAAAGGGAAGGGAAGGGAACCAGTCCTGCTCCTCTCCCAGCAGCCAGGGCACCAAAATCGCCCTGCAACAGATTCCTGTGGCTACCCAAGGAATGCCTCCCCCTCAGCTTCCAGCACGAGGGCTTTACTGCCTGCTCCTCTTCAAACTCCCTGCTGCAGCCCAATCCCACAGAATGTCAGGGAGCAGCTGGCACTGCTCTGCTGTTTCCAGCTGTGCTGCCTCTGCAAAGCAAGGCAGGGAAGCCTGTGGTCTCTCCAGGACACGTGGGAGGCTCAGCACTCCCAGAGCATCAGAGACAGGCCCACTACAGGGAGGCACGGAAGTGAAGGCTGAACAATCCCATCTGTCCTGCTGAAGCTCCTCAGGGGATGGACACAAAGAGCACAACGACAGAGATAAAAGGTACGTTCTCAAATGTGCCAGTGTGGCTGCAAGACACAGAGAACAGTCTGTACTGTGCTTTCAGGAAATCCTCTCCCTTTTCCATATTCATATTGATTCAAAAACTCCTACATGACATCTCCTCAAGCTCAGTGCAAGCTATTACAGAACTCTGGAAACACAGACAAAACCTTGAAGACACTCTCACAGCAGATTTAACGAGGCTGATGGTTTATCCACCTGACTTTAATCTCCCCCGCTTGTCTTCAGCAGCTCTCAGTAACACACTGAGACCTTCTGGGACTTTTTCCATGTGCAGAGAAAGTGCTTTTCACTGCAGGACCGGCCTCTCAGGATTGAAATTCAAGTAACAAGGCATGGAAATGCAAAAGCAGCAGCTAATATCAGGCACACCTCACTCAATTTTGTACCAACAACCAACTGAGCTTGACCACATTGACAGGGAAACCCCACAGCCATGGTGAGGCAGCCCCCACATCACCCCACAGACACTGTGAGCTCACTCCAGCCTCGCTGGCAGCCAGCACAGCTCCCAGCTGCCAGGCTCCTGCACAGAAAGCTGGCAGGATATGTGGGAAATGAAGAAAATCAATGCTGCTTGGCTTGTTTGCAAATCTGTTCCTGCCCTCACCTTCCCGGTCTCACAGAGGACAACTCATTCTGTGTCTGGAGAGCTGCCAAAGCCGGATGGGCCTGAGCAAGAGATGCTGCTGCAGTCCTGCAGGACAGGTCCTCACTGCTGGGCCCCACAGCCTCTCCACCTCTTTCAGCAGCCTGTCCCTGAGGCAGGTGAAAGTGGTGCAGGCAGCAGATAAAAAGGGTAAATAGAATTCAGCCCAACGTGCACCTGTCCTGCAGACAAAGGCTGCTCCGGAAGCCAGGCTGTGCCTCTCGGCGCACAAAGACGCCTCTAAATCTGTCTGTAATAGAGCTTTTCAGGCTGACTGAACAGTAATGTTCACAAGCTGCTCCCCTCCAGGGAATACTGTATCCTCCTCACTGCATTACCCCAATCAGAAAGATCAGTGAGCAGCTCAAAGGCAAAGGTGGAAGAGGCACTGCTGATGTGATTCCATTTAGAATCTATCAGAATATTTTATTCCTCTCTTTGAAAGCGACAGATTAGGTATTTCCACTTCTCTTTGAAGTCTGGCAGAACAATTCACACCAGTGGACCAAACACCCCTCACTCCTCTCGCTGTGCCAGGTACTGCAGATGGGAGAAAAGGCTCTTTGAAAGCCCCCCAGAGTCACCCGAGGCAAAGCTACCTCTGCAATCAAAGGCCAAACTCCCAGCCAACAGGGCAGCAATTTCCCCTCATCACAGCAAGCTTTATTTCCATTCCAGCTTCTTTATTTTCAGAAAGTCTCCTGGAAAATTAAGTGTGGGACACCTCTATTCCAAAAATCTTTCCTTGGCAAGTGCTGGCTTCCCACTTTCTGGCAGACACCGAAATTAAATGCAGCCTCCCTGTTTATTTCCTTCTTGCTGTGGATATGCACATCATTGCTGAGCTCTGGAAGCAATTTTTTAGTTGGGAAAAAAATAAAAAAAGATTCCAAGCTCTTACATAAACAATGGCTGGTGACGAGAGGAAAGACAAGGGTTGGAAAATTTCTCACATTTTATTAAAGCATCTCTCAGTGCAGCAGATCAGACAAAAAGAACAAACCCAAACAGATTGAAACAGCTGAATACTGAAATGGAACTGGAGGGATCAGCTGCAGCATCTTTCCATGGCCAGGACCAGAGCCCCTACCAGACAACATCACTGAGACACAAACAAGGATGGACTTTGCTGTTCCATGGTTCAGAACGAAGCCTTCTAGACAGAAGGTGCTCAGAACACACACACAATGGAAAAGCAGAGCCCAAGGCTGTTGGACTTGTCAAACACCTCTGCTGGTCTCAAGTCTAAGTGCTAGCAAGGGAGAAAAAAAAAGAAAAGAAACTTCCTGCACAAAAAGGGAAAATAGGCAACTTTGTCAGTGCTTCCTCCAGCCTGAAGCACAAATTGATAGGATCACACTGATCTAATCCAGAGGGCATTCCCCTGGAGATTACAAATCTCAAAGTAGGTCATGCTGGGGCTGGAGCTTCCCAGCAAGCCCGATTCTGACAGATTTCCAGAGCGCTTGTAGGTGCGTGTGTGGTTTTCCCTTTCCCTGCAGCAGCTCGCTGTGCAACTCCCATTACCAGAACCCCAAACTGGAGAGGAGTGAAGTTTAAGGGCTGGATCTCAGCAAGAGATGGAGCTTTCCAGCCCACGGACCCTCCTCTCCACACTGTGGCCAGAGCTGCCAGCTGTTCATGGCCAAGGGCATTCCCCCTGAAATACCAATTAACACACACACTGCCCATGAAGGGGGAAACAACAGCACCAGGACCATGCTGGCTACAGGCTGAGCTCAGGGCTGTTCAAACCAGCCCTGAACCAGGACACACTGAGATTCTGGTGTCCACACAGGGCCCCACTCCTCCCTCACACTCTCCTTTTCCACAGCAGCTTCAGCACAAGAAGCTCCTGTGGGCACAGCCACCACTCCTCCCTGCTTTGGGTATTACACAAGGCTGCTTCTCCAAGCTGTAGCTGACTCTGGGCTCACCCTCCACCTGCTGCACACTTCAGGCTGGAACAAATAAACCAACCCCAGAGACCCTCACCAACCTGCATTTCACTCAACTCCAGTAAGAACTCTTCCACTTAGCAGAGCCCGCACCTCTTTATCTCTCCCCTTATCCTGAACACCAGAACCACAGGCAACAAATCACAACCAACATTTGCAATCAGATCCCTACAAAACAAGAGATACAAGCACAGCAATACTTTTGATTCATCAGGACATGAGCACATCCCTGCTCAGCCTTCATCACCCCAGAACAGCTCCAACACAAACCCCCACCCATACCAAATTGCTTTTACACTCATGCACTCAGAGCCTTTCCCATAACTTTAATTTCAGATCCTCCCAGCTGTCACAGCACATGCCTCATCCTCCAAGGACTACAAACACAGGCTTTCTTCAGGGTCCTGGGCTGTTTATGTGCAGAGAGAGGAGGAGAATTGCATTTGCTGAGGCTATGAATGATTTATCATCGCGCTGAATGCGGGAGGAGCGGGGTCCCAGGGCTCGCTGCATGACCAGAATCTCACAGGCAGGCTGCATCTGCAGAGATGTTTGTGTGCACTCCTCAAATCATCATTAACCAACAGGACCCTCCAGAGGAGCATTTATTTCCTTGGGATTGTAAGGGAGATGGCTGCTGAGAAAACAGCTGGGCAGGATTTAGCCCCATTATATCTGTCTCATTCCGCTCTCCCGCCCCCTCCACATCTCAGCTTAGCTGGGTACAAAAATAGAAATAATAATGAAAACTTAAAAAAAAAGAAAAAGAAAAGAGAGGGAAGTGCAGTACATAGCACAGGCCAACTGCAGGTCACAGCTCTGGTCAGGGGAAGCACATGCAGCTGCATAGGGCAGGTTTTATATTTCCAAATACCTCCCCCCTGGGGGTTTAAGTGCTCTTCCCATTCTCCAGATGATTTGCACAGTGCTGTAAATGCAGGTGTTATAAATAAACAAAAATATGCCCATGCTGGCACGCAGCTTTCAGCTAGTAAAATGGGCATCAAGGATTCTTAATGAAACGGTTTTGCAATTCCCAGCAGTTCTGCATTCTCTGGAGATAGGGTGATTAAACAAATACACAGAGCAAGAGCCCAGCCTTGACTCCATCTATGGGAGTTTTGTGACTGAAATGAGGCAGGAATGCCATCCCATGGACCTCCCCCAGACAGCTACACAGGCTGTAACTTAATATTACGCCTCTTGTTACGTGTGTGATACCAAGAAGCAACCATATTTAATACAGTACTCTGTATCCAGGGATAAAGCAGGATGGAGCCAACCATCAATCACTCAGCTTCTCTTTCCTTGTAGGATTACATGGCCAACCCCATGGCTAGGAAGTATTTATGAAGTCTTTTTTTAGTTCTAGATACTGCAGACTTTTTTTATAGTTACTACAGACCTCTATTTTCTGCGTACTATATTTCCATGCACATAATCCTCACCTCAAACCCACTCATTAAAAAAAAAGTACTGCTCCCTTGAAAAATAGTCCTCAGATTACCCACAACTCACCCTCTCTCTTTCCCAACAGCTAAGAATGCCTTCAATTACCCCAGCAAAGGCTCCCTGCAAGCAGGGAGAAAACTGGAGCTAGGAAAAGGGAGGACTAGGCAGGGGGTGGGTAGCCTTGGAGTAAACCTCCCCTATTTCCCTATTACATTCCCTGCACTGCACTTGAATCATTTCCTCCTCCTTCCCCAGGCAACCCATGGATTAGATGCATCAAAGTACAGCAATTACCCTCTTCCATTACCCTAAAGACTCAGCAAGAATAAATTGTTTGCAATGGAAAAACCCTTTTGCCTTCTCCCACCCCAAAGCCAAACCCTTCCTCCAGCATCCACAGCTAACCTAGGAAATCTGAGTGCTCTGCAGAGCCAGGCCATTGCTAAGAGTCAGCTTTCATTTGTTGGAGTCCTCCAAAGGCTCACACACAGTTATCCACCACTGCCTTGGGAGGCTCCATTTCTCCTCTCCCCAGCTCACACCAAATACAAGCAGGAAGAGACGGGAGCAGGGAAACTTCTCTGCAAAACCATCTCTTTATTCCAGGCTTCTTTGATGTGGTGCAACACCAGTCTGGAAAAAAAAAGCCTCACTCCCCACAGCCTATTGAGCTTCCAAGGGCTGTTTGGAGAAACAGCAGCAGACATCAGCTGACACCAGCAATTACATCCAAATAGCAGATACAAGTCTGTTATCGATCTGTTCCTAGAGGGAAGGACAAGCTATCCAGTAAAAAGGGGTGTCACGTTATTAAATTCTGAGAGGATAATAACCCAACACTGAGGGCACAGCTGTTACTGGTGCACTTCAGGCTTCGTTTCCAAGCCTGACAGGGAGCAAAGATCATCAGAGTGCTTCAGTGCTCAGAGACAGGCCTAGAAATTAGAGGAATAAATTAACATATCCATATCTGAATTACTGGGCTAAGGGGGCTGCAAGTTCTACTGGCCTGGTGCTGCCAGTTGCTCCAGCAGCTGATGAAACCTCTTTTTAACCAGTGCACAACACTCAAACACTCTGACCTCCCCAAGCTCTGCAGGTTTGCCCCAGAACAGGAGTTTTAACAGCCCAAACACTTGCAGTAGCCCATGGAAAAGGTGCAGGGAGGTTGTCTCCTCCAGTAACCTGAGCCAAACATCCTGGTGAAGAACAGCAACAGACAGCTCTGTAGAAAAGCCTGGATCAATTTTGCTACGGAAAAGAAAACATGGCTCAGGGTAAGCGAACAAGCCACAGCCTTTCAATATCAGCAGCTCAAAAGAATGGGAGAGTTTAACCAAGCTGCTGCTGGGAAAAAAAAAAATCCATGAAGAGTTATCGATTTTTATAAGCTTGGAGTCAAGAGATCCATAAATTATTCACAAGGCAACAGAGATGGCAGATTTCTTGGACATTTCAGCGCCTCACCGCACAGAATTACGAGCTCGGATCATTTGGCCAGACTGTCCCACAGTTGAGCCTTTATAAACAGCAACAGTGATGTCCAAAAGGGCTCTGGATGTGTGACAGGCAACTGCCCTGCTGGCAGCCTGCAGGACATGCCAGGGGCTGCAGGCAGAGCTGGACACACAGAACAACAACAGAAAGTGGTTTCAGAGCATAATTTGGGGATTTTCCACCCCATTGCAGACAGCAGGTCTCCCTGTCTGCATTAACAAAACTACAAACATAACACCACAAATTAGAAATGAAATGCACCCATATCCCTGCCCAAACACACTTGGCCAAGGAATCAAAGTCCCCCCAGTCATCCCAAAAGGCACTTGGAAATCAAAGTGTGAAGAGCACACCAGGATTTATCTCAGATGCAAGTTCAGGCAGAAAACTCAAGCTCAAGAGCTCTGTGAGGTGCTCCCAGCTCCATCACAAGCCTCAGGTGCAGCCTCTGGCAACTCATCTCTCCAGGCCCCTTTGCAGATAGAAGGAGCAGATTTCCTCCTGCTGCAAGGGAAAAACACTGATGCCCCCAGATGTGAGAGCAGCCAAGGCCAGGCAGCGCCTCAGATCCTGAGCCTGTCTGCACAGATCCTCATCACCACAGCCAAGCTACACATCAAGGGAAAGGGGTCCCTTAAATCTGCAGCACTCAAACCAGGGAGACATCTGGGATTATCCCTTCACACAGCCAGAAAAACATGGACCAAAACAGTGCTGCTGATCCAGCCAGCAGCACACAGACACTGCCTTCCACTGGCTCCAGTCACACCAGTCCTGCCTGAGAACTGGGGAGTCTCTGGTTGAACCTAAGCCAGGTATGACTCCAGAGCACATAAAATATCTCAGCACTAGAAAGATTCTTGTTTAAAAAGCAATGGACTTGAAATTTCAGATTAAGGCACGTTTTCATGAAATCTAGTGGGGCAAGATCAGGATATAGTTTTGTAGGTCAATGTGGTCATTGGAAACACTGGAGCAGCAGCTCAGATTTTCTGTTTATCCACACCACCAGAATCAGCAGTGAGAAAAAAGGCAGCTGTGTCCTTACCCACCACCCCAACACAAACCTAATCCAGGATTCCAAGCCTTTAACTCACAGAAAAAATCCCATAAATCTCCCTGTGCTCGTGCAGAAAGAGATGGAGGTTTTCAAAAATGCTGGAAGGGAAGCCAGCCACTTGTCTTTACCCTTTCCAAACCCAGGGACTGGGATGCCTGGCCAGCTGCCCATACCAGCACCCCAGCCCAAGGCACTGCTGCAGCTCCAAACACCCAAATCCCCAAGTGTGCCAAGCGTGGGTTTGCAGCACAAACCCCGCGTGCCCTGTGGCAAACCCAGGAGATCCCAGAGGCACAACGATGGGAAGGCCTTCACAATTATGACCCCACAGCAGGGTCTGGCAGGCAGAGGCAGCCCCCAGATTTAGGCAGAGTTTGAGACGGTGCAGAGCAGCCATTGATCCATTTATCGTCTGTGGGTTGCCATGGAGACCACGAGTCATTCCCACCATCATCCCCCCCGCAGACCCCCCCACTGCTTCTCAATTGATAGCCGGGCACTGGGGAAGCATTTGCAGCACCGTGGAAATTAAATCCACACCAGAGGAGCTGAGGATTCAGAGCTGACACAGCCAAGGGACCTCAGCTTGAGGCAGCCTGGCCTGCTCTTCCCTGCTGAGCAAGGCCAGGCAAGCAGGAGCTCCAAGCCGAGTATTAGGGGAAATTAATGATAATAAAGTGGGATTTTAATGCCATTGCATGGGCTCCCCTCTGACAGTTCTCACAAGGTAGCAGCGAGGAAAGACTTAGATGTCTCTTAAGTGCTTGTGCCAAAACAGGCTCTGGAGTATCCCAGAGGAGAACTCCACCAGGGTAAAGCAGCAGGGAGTTGCCACCTTCCCAAACAGGGTAACACCCAACAGGACAGAGCTCCTGTGCTTTTCACACAGCAGATCCACTTGTGAAGGGTCACAGCTGACCCTCCACTGAAGGGAGCAGAGCACCAAGCAACCTGTGCACACTGCAAGCAGCAGGTTGAGAGTGGGTGGATCAAACTCCAGCCGCCTGCTGCTGGAAAAAGTCACTTTGTGTAGAAGAGACATGAGCCACTAACTCTGGGGGCAGCAGAGCAAGGCTAGAGCACATCCTGTAAGCCCACCCTTCAGATATACATTCCCAACCTCTCAGCCAGGAAGCAGAGAAAATACTTGACCTGCTTTTTGGGCAAATGTCCCAATGGGGTGCACAATGCTGCCTCCCCACACCAGTTAAGGCTCTGGCACCACCAAGTAAGTATTCAGGTGCTGTTCAGCACTGTCATTTACTAGAACCAGATAGTATCACATTTCCTTCCTCCCACCCCATGTAGGAGGAAAAAACACCATCAAGACAACCTGAGAGAAATTTTTCAAACCTTAGTGCTTAGAGTTTGGCTTTTAACTCCACACTCAGCCACCCAAGCAAGTCACCTGCTCAGTCAAAAGAGCTGATCCCATGTAATTCCCTTGCATTTTCACAAAGAGCTGCTGTGCAAGTGCTGCACTTCTTAACAGCTCATTCCCTGCACACACAAGTGTGAAAATTTGGTGTTGGCTTTACCCCAGGCTCCAGAAGTGGATTAGGACAAGCACCTTTGAGGAGGACAGAGGACAAGCTGGTGTCCCCAGTCCCCAGCATGGTGGCTGCTGCCAGGGGAGCCCAGCAGGCAGAACCCAGCCCAGGCACTGGAGCAGGAGCACAGGGCAGGTGCAGAGCACAGAGGCAGCTGCAGGCTGGGAGCCTTCAGGGAAACTCAAGAAGCGTGGTGTAAATACTGTATGTGCCTGGAGCCAGAGCGCTCAGCGAGGGCTGTGTGTGGCATTTCCTGAAGGTTACCTCTAATAAGTGCTGTCAGCTTGCCAGCCTTCCACTGTCTGCTGAGCCCTTCTGTGGGAAGCACAGCACAGCCCAGACCTCTGTGGCATTGTCACAATCTGTGACAGCGAGAGCTCAAAAACTAAAATCCCTCCCACGCAGCACAGACAAAGCCCAAGTAGGACACCAGGGCAGGCAAACCCACTGTAATGTGGCAGGGTGGAAAGGCTCCTCTCTTTTCCCTAATGCCACTCCCAGAGCTGCTGGCTGAGCAGTGTGGGTGTCCCTGCAGAGGGGAGGTGGCAGGGGCGGATGGAGGGAGCCTGCCCTGTGCAGGTGGCCCAGCCTGTCCTGCTCTGCAGCCCTGCTGTGCCCACAGCTGCTCAGCCCAGCCCAGGCAGGATCAGGGCTGTGATGCTCAGGCCCCTCTCCTCCTCCAGCAGCAGCTGGGGTGCTGCAGCACCTCCCTCACCCCTGCAGAGGGCTGGGCACTGCAGCCACCCTGTGCCAGGGGATCAGTCAGCAGAGCCACAGCACAGCAGCTCTCATTTGTCTGCATTCATTCTCCAGCTGCCACCAAGGAGATTATCCTGGCCCTCCCCACTCATTTACTTTTTCCAGTGGGAACAGACAGGGCATCTTCATCTATTCCCAGGCATTTTCTGGTTCTCAGGGTGATGTTTACTCACAATTTTTGAGCCTTCCCAGCCCGTGCTCACAGCCAGTGAAGTGATGTCCTCTCTGCTGTTCCTCAAATCACCTGCTGAGCTCAGTGGAACACAGGGGTTTGCACCCAAGCCAGGCAGCCCCAGTCTCTCCAGCAAGGACACCAAGCTTTCCTGAAAAAGCAGGAAATGCCCACAACTCCTCTGGCTGAGGCTCTGCCTCACCCCCTTTTCTCTCTCTCTTTTTTTTTTTTTCAGAAGACAGCCCCAGACACAGCACTGGAAATGAATGCCAGTGGTAAGCAGACAGTACACACCAGATAAACACTGCAGATGTGAGCAGAGAGCTCAGGAGATCTGTCATTCCAGTTTCCAGAAGAAGAAAAAAAAAAGCCACAGTTCAAGGCCTCTTTGGTTACGTAAACTTCATTTCCATGTCTTTTATCACTGATAAGATAAGCCATTGCTCAAGTTCAAGTTCTGTATCAAGTAAACCATGATAATCCTCTTAGGAATTCCCCATGCCCCAGCTTGAACAGACCTGCAGAAAAGAGCTTAAGGGGTTGCCTCCAGCTTAAAAAAAGAAACACACAAGCACACAGCCACAGACTTATTTATAACGTAGGCAAATTTGGGGCCTAGTACAGAGCACTGGAGGCTTATACAGCTCTGTCTGAATAAGGGATCTACTTCTGCCCTAGTTCATAAATGCTACAAGCTCCTACTTGGTCATGCATGGCTCAGCTGAGCACCAGCCTGGAGATGATTGCCTTCCAAGGAGGATTTCTTGCAGCAGTAGGAATCCTGAGGGTCAGACCCCAGAAGAAATTAAACTGATTCACAACCAGTCACACACACTTTGTCCTGCATTAGAGCAACAAGACTTTTCCAGGCAGCTGTATTTTTTTTGGTTTATTACAGCACAGGATGATTTTATATCCTTTAATGCTGGTAGCAGAATTACAGTGATTTTAAGCAATTATTGCCCCGCTTCAGGTACAAGATGTTAAGCTCACTAAGACCACCTCCTCCTCCTGTACTTTACTGTCAAAACACCCAGATGCAGAACATCACTGTCTGTATTTATTAAGAGGATGATTTGATCCAATCTAGCGACTGACTATATTTACTAACCACTTAAATATGCACTCACACCCCCTGCACTGCAACACAAAAGGCCATTTCATAAATATCTGATTGCAAGACAGATGACAGCAATAAGCAGGCACACAAACTCTTGCCCTCCTCTCTGCTGCTCATCAGCAGGACACAAATTACCTGGGCCTGCAATTTTATCACAGCATCTTCCAGGGAACCGACTTAGCCTGAAGGGGATGAAGGGCAACATTTGAAGCTTTAATTCTTTATTTCACAGGGCTGCATCTGGCCCGACGTGCAGCCACACACTGCAAGGACACAGCACTAAGCCCCTCTAAGCTGCTGCCTGCCAGAAGATCAAGGCACCAGGCAGTGGGTAACAGCTGAAATTGGTGCTTAAAATGCAAATTTTCTTCAGGTCTGTCTGCTTCCTCAGCCAGCCCAACGGGCTCTGGCACCCACAACTGTTTCTTACACATTTCCAGCTACCGTGACTTTCATCCCTCTGAGGGCTTCTCTCCATTAGGGTCTTTCACACATCTCTCAGTATTTTATGGCACTCGAATTAAAAGATGCAGCATATTAAACAAAACACATCTCTCTCCTTCCCACCAGCAACTTCAAGATCCTGTAGCATTGACTGACAGCCCACAATATTGTGGGAAAGGCTGTTTTCAGATGAGCTGCTGGAAAAGCTCTTCCAAGGTAGCAGCTGAATTCAAATCACACACCAATTAGCTCAGGGGGATTTGTATGTTTTTCTTTCAGGAAATCTATTTGAAAACAAAACAAAGAGGAAAAAAATTGTTTAAATCTCATTAAAAAAACCCCAAACTGTGTCACAAGCACACCACATTTTCTGCTGAAGAGAGCAGGAGCAGTTTTTACTAGCTTCACCCCATCAGATGGAATTTTGTCCTTTAAACCCTCGTGCTGTGCTCCCCAAACTCCAACAAGATCACACAGAGGTCCAGAGCAGCTACAGACCTGCTCAGCACCACACAGCAAGCAAACCACTGTGCCAAACTGCCTGGCTCTGTCCTGTATTTTTCCCACAAAATGAGGTTTTCCACGCTGCTCTCCTTAGGTTTTCGCCTCTCGCCTCAAGGCCACATGCAGATGACTGTGCCTTTTCTGAAGCCAGTGCCAATGAGGCCACTGCATTCGTTATCCAGCAGGATAATGACAGAGTGCAATTCAGTCAACAGCAAATCCTCCCCAGGGAGATGCCCTCTGACCTTCCCTGAGCTGGGGGATGAACGCAGGCAGCCAGATCTCAGACAGGCGGCAGAGCTGAGTGAATAATTCCTAATGAATCCTTTCATCTCTTCTTTTGTTTTGGGGAAGGGAGGGAGTGGGTGAAAGGAAATAGTTTGGTACTATCCACCAGCAGAAAATTATTTTCTAGAGCTACCCCAAATCGCTGTCATCTCAACAACATTTTTCATGGCTTCTGCACAGAAACCCCTTGTGCAGACAGCCTGGGAGAGGGGGAGTCAAACACACAGCAAGAGCAGGGATGCTGCTGGAAACCTCGCTTAAAATCACCCTTGGGCAGGCAATTGAGAGTTAATCTAAGATATCCACTCAAACCACATTTTTGCCAACAAAACTCAGTTCCACTGACACATCAGCAAATGCATGAAGGACAACAAAGTTCATGGAATGAGGCCCACAGAAAGGCAGGATCTTACCTCTCTCCACACGTCACTCAGCCCTCACTATCAATTTTCTCTCATTTTCCAAGCCACAAGCTGTAAGGATAACAAGGATGCGATAAAAGCAGATTTATTTTTTTTCTCCAACAAAAAGAAGCAATTCTCATTTCTCCAGTGTGAATTCAGCTGTAGAATTCAGTTTAGCAGCATCTCCTGAACGCTCCGTGTCACCCAGAGGTATTACAGTAAATAAAAGTGGAAAAACAACTCCCAACTCTGAGATCTCAGAGCTCCACAAGTTTTCAGTCATTCAGGCAGCACCCTCTCTCTTGGGCATGAGTCCCCATCACTTTCAGCCACGCAGTTTTTATCTTCATCTCTCAACTGGTCCTGAAATCAGCTATATCTGAAGCAGCCACTTCCAGCTGCACCAGCATTTCAGGGATTTACCCTCAGCAGATTGTGGGTTCTACTGGGAATAGAAACCACAGGAAGGACCACAGGCCTAAGATGCTCCCGGCCCCATTCCCAGACAAATGAACTGACATGAACCTACACACTAAAACAGAGCTTGGCTCGTGTATTTATATAGATGCCAAATCCCAGGGATATCAATGACAATCTCCTGCCCAGTAAAACCTGATTACAGCTGGAGTCCCTAAAGCCCCCCTGCCACCTCCCTCGTCACCCGGACATCACGAGGAGCAGGAGCAAACCCCTCCAGGTGCCCCACACAGCAGGGGCTGTAATGCCAATGATTAAGCAGATCTTCAAAGGCAAAAAAACCAAGAGTCCTGGTCAATGACTGACCAGTGTAATAGCTCAGGCTGCTATCATGTGCTCTTCTCACACCACATTTGTTTGCTGGACTGCCCAAGAGGTTTCCGAGGGTCAAACACGAGGTCATCAGCTTTGCTGGAAAATATAAAAAGCTGCAACTGCATGTAAGGAAGGGACCAGAACTTACAATTAAGGCTAAAAAGACATGAAAATGCAAATCCTCTAAGTTTAAACATGCCAAAGGCAGCAATAAAAAGGAGAAGAAAGTAAAAGGATCTTAAGAAAAGGTTTTTGAAGATCATACCTTCACAATATTTAGCAATCCACGAGAAATTCTGACCAGACTCAAGTGGCTGTGGAAAGCAAAACCTTGCTTTCAGGCTATTTTGAGAAGCACTCACAAGGTTTATCCCAGAAACTGCTTTCTGCCTACTCAGATTTCTCAACTGAGCCCATCACATGGTGTTTCGATGGACTGCTGGAGACACTTGAGAATAGCAGAGCTGCCTGCTGCTATCTGCCTGGCACAGGGTGGTTTTTAATTGAGGCTGAACTCGCCAGTCCCTGCTGCAATCTGCAGCTCCAATCACTGAAGTAATAATTAAACCCAGGAGAAACAGTGCAAAGCAGCAATGCCTTTATCTAGTACATGAAGATGAGGGAACCTGAAGATGTGCACAGACATCTCCAGGATGTGCTGCTTCAAGCCTGAGGATTTCACAGGTTTTTAAACAGGAACTCAGAGATTCTGCAGTACAAAAACAGGAGAGATGCAGGAAAGTATCCACTTTCACCTCACCCAGTCCAAGGAAGAAATCAGAGCAAGTTTTTTCCATCTGAGTTTGGGACCTTCCTTCCATGGGAATCTGAGAGATTACCAAGAGAGGGGAATGCAGGGTAAGATGCACCCAGGACATCAGACCAGTTTGAGCCATCCTCCCCAGTTCAAACTAACCTTTAAAAGAAACCTGTGAAAGAAACCACTCTGGAAAAGTCTGTGCTGGCTGTGGAGGTTGCTGGCAGATCAGACAACTCCAGTTCAGCTCTGAAATCCGAGGGGAGAGCCTCAGCCTGGAAACGACTCTCCATTAGGTTAATTAGTCAAGTTTGATGTATCCAAGTCGGTTACCATGGCCACAGGAAGGGAAGAGTAAAGCTTTACACAGATTTCCTTGTGTGGGACTGGGGATAGGGAGCTCCCAGCCCCTGCAGGCCCCTGGGCAGGCAGGGAGGAAGGAACCTGCCACGCTGGGCTCAGTGCCAGCACCCTGGGCTGCTCACAAACCTCGCTGGAACTGCTCCTTGTCCATGGGGCTGCTAAAAATAGCACAGCAGCCCAACCGGGTTAATGACACATCAGGAAGATGCATTTGCACGTACAAATAAACAGAATGTATGTGAGATCTACCCTCCACCTGGTTTGGAGTGAGGAGAAAAAAAAAAAAAAAAATCAAAAAGCTGCTCTGTTTTCCCTTAACAATTCAAAGCCTATCTGTCACAGGAGTGACAGAAAGCTGTCCATCTCTCCAAACACCATGCCAAATACAGCTGAAGCTTGTCAGTCAGCTTCAGAGCCTGGAAAGAGACCATGGTACATTACAAACAAACAAATATTTTAAGCGTCATTAGCTACACGATGATCAACACCGTGTCAGTTGCTTACAACTCCACTGTGCAGCAAACATTCACCCATGCAGCAGCACACATGAGTAAAACCTCCTGCAACTTCAGAACAGCAGCAGATTTAGAAAAGAGTGGGAGAGAAAAAGCAATTTGTAATTCAGCAAGGCTCCTGTGGCAGAGCAGTTTTAAACTCCCCTGAGAAAAGGACCCTCCTCTCACTCTCTGGCCATCAGAGGCCTCCCTGAGCCAGAGTGGTGCCTGCAGAAGCTGCATACAGCACTGAGGATGGCTCTGCCCAGCTCTGCTCTTCAGCATTCACTATGGACGTGCACAAAAGCACAGAGCCCTTGAGTCTCCCGGGGTGCACAAGACTCAAGGAACAAAGATGCCAGCACAAAGCAGCAACAACGTGAAAAACCCAAGCCCTGCCACAGAGGAACATTCCCAGTCCCCACTCAGAACCAAGCACTTCATTTCCAGCTCACAGAAAAGGAGCAAATGGCACAGACTGTCCCAGGTGCCCAGAAATGACTGGACTGCTACAACATTGCCTGAGCTTTACTCCAAGCTGAAAGTGCTGCAGGAACACCAGCAGAGCCTACTGAGGGTCTGTGTCACCTCCTGCAAAACCGATTGGCGTGTCCCTGCTTGAGAGACACGTGTGACATGTCTGCGAACAGGTCTGTGCACAACTTTTGGGGGATATCTCCCCCTTACAAGGGAATTTCAGTCCTGTGAAATTTAATTCTGCAAAAGAAAGGCTTTAAACACAACCAGGTTGTGTAAACTACAGCCACTCTTCCCTGGTTTCAGGCCCTGTGTCCCCTGGCTCCACGTCCATCCTTGCAGCACCCATAGTTTCAACAAAGCAGTGCTGACTTAAACAAAACTACAACTGCTTGGTGAAGATATTCATTCACTACTCAGGTCAAAAATAACAGGAGAGAGAAGCACTGTGATAGGAACACACTGAGAGGCAGTGAGGTGGCAAACTCTCTCAACCAGCACAGCAGCCCGAGTCCCCCGATTTCAGAAATACAGCTTAAACAAAGTGAGCTGGATGCCGTGAAAAAGAGAAGCAGCAATCACCGCTGTTTGACAGCCCCAACCCCCCCTAGAGTTACAATTCAGCTCTACCTTTCTCAGCAGGTTAATGTTCAGCTGTTAGCATCCCCCCCTTCTCAGCACAGGCTTAAAATAGCTGTTTGATACAGATTTCTCTGCTACACTTACCAAAAAACTGGGAGATGGCCAGGAGCTCAGGATACGGAGGAGACCATTTGCTTCTGTAACCAATTGTTCTGCCCCTCACACACACCAAACTGACTTGGCACGGCTGCAGGGCAAAGCTGTTGTATTTACTGACACATTTTTTGCTGCTGGTTAAGAGGCTTCATAAAGCAGATTGCAATGGCCAAGACAGCACAGGTCTGTATCAAGTTTTGCATAAACTGGAATGAGTGAAGAATAGCAGCATTCCTGGCTGTGTTCATTACAAGAGATATCTTAGCCCGAGTTACCCAAGAATTAATCACCAAAATACTCTGGAAGTTGGTAAAGGCAAGTGTGAGCACTCACTCATTTCTGGCTACAGCCTCCAAAACAACACTGAGTGTGTGCAGACTGCTGCTCAGGAGGCAGGGCAGTGCCTGTGTTAGGCAAACACCTTCAGTGCCTGGAGCAGCAGGCGGGGAAGGCAAGGCTGAGTCGTGCACAGACTCGTTCCTGCTGCAGCCACGGGCCTGACTCTGCACCCATCTCCCAGCTCAGCCAAAGGTTCAAGGTGTTTCCGCATGAAACAAGGAACTGGAGCGAGGCAAACACAATAAGACATTGTGTGGGGACCGAAACCTCCCGCTGAGAAGAAATCCACAGACACTGAAAAAGCACAACCGAACAAAACGCAGAAAAAAATAAGACACAGATGGAGCTTAACGCTCTTGTCTCATTGAGCCAGACCAAAACTCACTCTGCCTTTGGCAGGGGAAACGGGAACAACCAGGGTGCTTGTGTCTGCCTCTGCAGCACGACTCCTCCACCTCAGGGCAAAGCAAATTCCCCATTTCTCAGCCTTCTCTGCTGTTGGCAGAGTTTTTAAGGACATTCACAGAAGTGCGTTAGATTTCACGAGCACCAGTCTCGGCGGAGAAGATGCAAACCTCAGCTCTCCACAGTGAGCGAGTTAAAATAAAAACACAACCCTGAAGGTACATGCTGACTTCTCTCTTTACTTCTGTTTCATAACGCTGGAGAAAACCCAAAACCCTGCAGTGTTTCTCACTCCAACACCACACAGCCCTCAGGAACGCTGCTGGCAGCTGGCTGGGTTCTGGACCAAAACCACAGCAGCTCTTTATGTGCATCTCTAATCATGGCATCTCAAGACACGACACAGAAAAAAAAAAAAAAAAAAAAAAAAAAAAAAAAAAAAAAAAAAAGGGAAAAAAAGGAAAAAAACCACCCCAACAATCTTTTTAGCAGCAACCCTGTCAAGATATCAAAGTAAAGCCAAAACTAAACCTACAAATGAAGCAAAAAAAATAGAGAGGAAGAAGAAAAAAAAGGGCTGGCTGACACCTCCTATACATGCTGTCAGCAGGATCATTTGCTCCAAAAACAAGGATGCTCAACACATCTTAACTGCTGACATGACAACTGCTTCCCTGTCCCAACACCAAAGTTGCATAAAAACCTCTGAATACCCATTGCCTCGCAGCTCAGTAGAAAACAAGCACTCGTACTCACTCAGAGCAAGCTCAGACACCGTGTGCTGCTCCTCAGAAAGATTTTCAGTCCTTCATTTCCACTCAGGCTGCAGAGAAGCCTTTTACCCCTGCACCCTCTGCCAGTCACGCTCAGCAGCTCCAGCCACAGGGCTGCTGCTGAGCTGGCTGCCCAGGTGCCCACAGCATGCAAAAATATCTCAAATGTAGCCCTGGATGCCAAAACTCCGCAGAGCAACAGCACAAAGGGAGCTCCACTGACTCCAGGTCCCCTCCAGACAGCAGCAACCTCCTGCAGAGCCTGGGTATGCTCAGGCTGCCTCATCAGCACCTCCCAAATAAGGGACATTTGAGACTAGAAAGGCTTAAGTAAGAGTTCTGAAGGCTTTTTCCACTGCCAGTTCAGAGAGTTTTCCCAAAACACTGAACACACAGATCCCTGTAACGCAGACTTTGCTGCATTTTATTTCTCTGACAGTTTTTAATCACCTCTGGTCTAGCATTTGGAAATTATTATTCACACACACAACAGGAACAAGGCTGCAGGGAAACATGAATTTCACTGGCCTGCCTGGTTTTGTCTGTGGACACCACCTCACATATTACCAAATCAAAACAAGCCGGCCAACTTGAGCATGAGGGGGAAATGAAAGGGCAGACCAGTGACCTAGAAATGAAGCTGACACTCTGGCATGAGCTTGAAACTCTGCAGCAAAGGGGAAAAGAAGAAAAAAAGAAGCTGTAATGGCTTTCAAGATGGAGCTTGAAAAGTTTATTAGTGGAATTATATGATGTGGCACCCACAGAAAAACAAGGACTTGATCAAGGAAGTTTTTCCAATAGGAAAGAGTCATCTCCTTTGCTAAACACAAGAAACTCTCATACCAAAGAGGGGGGGCAGTTATTTAAGGTTCAGATGGCATAAAAACACCCCCACCAAACCACTGGAGAAACTCCTGAGCACACAGTTCTGGTACCAAACACCACTGCTGATACACCCCCATGATTTACACACCACACAATGTTACAAATCCCATGATGACAATGGCACAGCCTTGAGGAGGCAGTGGACAAGGATTTAGGGCTTTGAGCGGAGGATCAGGAATGCCACAGTCCCTGATCCAACACAAACTCACCCTGCCAGGTGTAAGTGGTTCAAAGAGGGTGTTAACAAGTTACCTTTGCTCCAGCAAGTTTCAGGCTCGAGCGAGTAATGTCCACATCAGCAGCATGAACTGACACAGGATCTGCATCGCCCTGCGGCAGGGCTGGCACCGGAGGCTTTGGTGAGCCAACATCCAGCCCAGAGCCTGCGTGCACCATCAGGTAACTCAGAGTAAATCACTGGGGACTCACAGCCTCCCAAAACAGCTCCTTGCAACACCAAGCCCAAGGAGATCACGCGGCCTCGGCAGTAAACAGTTCCACAGAACCCTTCTGCTCCAAGAGCCAGGTGCTGCCACGGATGCACCACGTGCTCACCAGGGTTTCTGCAGCACTGCAGGTACGGGTGTGAGGAGTTTGCAGAGGCCAGAGACTGAGCTATTTATGAAGTGATCAAGTCCCATGCAGCTGAGATTTGCTTTTATAAAAATTTTAGCTGCTGGAGTAATTTTATAGGGTTTTAAAATATTTTCAGAAGAAAGCCAACTTTCCATTGTTTGCCACAGCTTGTTAGAAGCCCACACACCCCGCAGCGTAGAGGAAAAGGCTCCCTCCACCCTCCCCAGCCAGCACTGCACAGCTGGAGGCACAGGCAGATTTTCAGAAAGCTTGACTTTGCCTGTCACCCTACTCAGCAATTCAATTCTCCCACCACATCCCACGGACACCCAAGCACAGGGCTCTGTCCCTCACTGTGCTGTGCTGCAATAATCAGGCCCCAGTTCTTTCCACAACCACCTAAGCCTCCAGACCTCGCATTAAACACTCCCTGAAGAGGATGAAACCTGCCCACCTGGGAGACAGCGAGTCCTCAGGGACTGATCACAGACTGTGGCATGATCTGCACCAGGAACCTTCCCAAATCCTGTCATCCTCCACCCACGGGCTGACACATTTCTTTCCTTCTGCCTTCTTCAACACAGAGACAAGGAAGAGCACACTGCAAACTCCTCTCCTGCCCTAACATGCACAGGACAAACCCAAACTGTGCTGCTCAGGACTTTGGTAGACAACATTGAGGTACCAGCACAGAGCATCAGCCAGGCCCAGCAGAGAACAGAGTTTAGAAGATATAAAAGTCCCAAAAATTACACGATAGACAGTCACGCCACTGAAGTGTTTATTCAGTTTACAGCAGTTCCCCGAGCAGGCAGAGAGAAGCACACACAATTGGAAGAGTTGACTTCCCACACACTCAGGCCAAAACTGCATTTCTGGGCACCGCCAGTGTTACGCCAGGGAAACAATGCTAAATAAAGATTACGTGGAGTGGCGTTATGTAAATAATTGCCTTCCACAATGAAAGGACAAACCTAGACTGCTCGGTTAGTTATTAACCCAGGAGCCAGCGGCGCAGAGAGGAAATCCTGCCGGCTCTGCCTCCCTCCCTGACACACGCACCACCCCTCCAGGGAGCCACAGCCAGGCCTGCAGCCTCCAGAGACAATGCCCACACCCTCTACAGAAATGCCCACACCATCCCTGGCCTCCCTGCACCCTGGCACTGTCCCTCAGATCACTTCCCACAGGGGGAAACTATTGGGACCCCACCCCATTGTCTCCTCCTAGGGCAACCCCACTCCCAGCCTCATCACTGCTGCCAGTGCTCAGCTTGGGCTGCTTCCTCCTCATCCTCCTCTCACCACTGGTCCAGGACACAAAGGCTCCCTGTGCTGTGATGGGAACACACAACACATCCCTCCTCTTGAAGGCCTTCTCTTCCCCCACTGGAGCCCGCCTTAGCTTGCACATCTTCTGCCCAGAATAACTTATTTGACCTTTCTGCCTCCATTTCTCCCTGCAGCCTTCCTCCTGCCTTGGCCTCATGTCTGAATGCTTTATGTTTGTCATAGGATTTTAAATCTGTCAGCGATTCATCCATCTGCCACCTCCTGGGTTTTTAATGCCGTGAAACGTTCTGGGATACAGCCTTGCACAAACCTCTTGGTGCAAAATTAAGCTGCACCTCGTTCAGAAACCAAACTGGCTTGGAGATCATTTCTTTCCAAGGTGCTGGGCTATTTCAAAGCCTGGCTTCTTCCCTAGAGCGAGCAGAAAAGCCATGATGCTATCCAGTCTAAAATAAACATTATGGGAGCGGTGATAAGGGGAAATATTTTAGCTGACTAAGAGCAATGCGGGTTCAAATCCAAGCGTAAGCTGATATTGCCTGTAATTTGTTCCCGAGCCAAAAACACAGACTGGGAGTGAAAAAATGGAAGGCATTAAACAACAAGCAGCGTACTCAGCGACTCTGAAAAACTTCAGCATTTCCATTTACGTTATTATTTTTTTAAATAACCTTCAGTTTCACGGATCATAAAGTTAATTTGGAGTAACTTCCCCTCTCTGTAACTAGACAGAGCCGCTATCCTTTACATTCATTAATGTTTGCTCAGTGCTCCGCAGCCATAAAGAGAGCACTAACCATTATCAGCATCCTCCATGCACACAGCACGCACACAAACACTGCTGTGCCCTCCCTGTCCCCTCCAGCCCTGGCACTGTGGTCACAATCACAGTCATGGCCACCTTCCTCCATCCTCACTGCCTTTCTTCCAGTGCCAGCCACCTCTCCCCTGCAGCCAGGGCTCCTCTCTGGGCCAGACTGGGATGAGCAGCCCAGCACACACTGCTGGGAGCAGGGTCTGCAGCAATCAGTGCCTCTTCCTGCCTGTCCACCCTCAGGGAGGTGACATTTCTCAGCTTGACACAGGGAAGGTGGCAGGGGAGCTGCCACCCTGTGAGCACTGCCTGCTCAGCAGGAACTTCCCTCCTAGGGCACCCTGCTGCCTCTAATAAGGAACAGCCCACACCCCAGAGAGACTCCAGCTGCCAAGGGCAGGTTGGCAGGAAGGGAGAACTGGTGGCCTAGAGAAGGGAAGTGACAAGTAGGATGGGCAGCAGGACTGGGGTGCAGCACAGATTTCTCAATTCCCAGTATAGTCCCACTGCTGCCTCGTGCTCAGGTCAGGGATCACTTCCCAAAACTGACAAATCACTCATTTCCTTCTGCTCTTCTGTCCTCCTTCCCTTCCTGCCACCCCTCACTCTGACCAAGCTTTTACAGGCATTTTCATGCCCTCTGTTCTAGAACTGCAGCTCCCTTTTCAATCTTCTTTTTGGGAAGCATCTCTGCCCTAGTCATGCTCATTAAATGATACACATTTCCATTTTCTACTGCAACGTGAAGATCTATCCCTTGACATTACTGGGCAAATTGGAGACCTCAACACCTGTGTGCCAGCACAAGCCCAGCCATAAATAGCAATTCTCCTCTGCTTTCCCACATCGACACACAGCAAGGGCCCTTCAAAGCCTGTGCCACAGCAGCCTAGATGAGAATCCATGACCTCACGATGCCCAAATCCTTAAGCAGCTGCAAAAGCCTCAGTCACTAATCAGAGAGGAGACCAGGTGCTGCTGTACCTCATTTCCAGCTCCATTAGAGCCGACCCTGCCTTCAGCTGAAAACTCTCAGTGAAGACTAAAGCGAGCCACGGTTCCTTCAAATGCAACTGCACAAAAATAACAGTCCTGTTAGGAATTCCTACAAATGTAACTGCACAAAAATAACAGTCCTGTTAGGAACACACTGGCCTGGATTTCCATCCTTGTGCACCCCTGCAGATGAGCCTGTGTCTGCTTTGGGGACTGCTGCTCACAGGCACAAAACCCAGGGGGAACCAGCACTTTGCCACTGGGAGTAAGGAGCCCTCACACTGAACAAGCAAAGCACTCATGGAGAAAGAGACTCTTCACCAGCTCTCAGCAGACTTGCTCTGACACATTGAACTTCACATAACCCCCGTCAGCCTCGGTTTTCTGACTTGTGAAGGGATCTGGTCAGAATGAGACACTGGGTTAGGGATGGGGAGTACTGCACCCCAAAGGTCCTCTCCAACCCATTCCCCTTCAAAACTGCTCTCATCAGCCACCCAAAACCCACCTCTGAAAAGTTACCAACTTAATCCTCCTTTTGTACCCTCTCGTCTACAAACTGACAAGATTGTAACTTTCCTCCCCACAGGGCCACAAAGACCATGGCACCCCAGGCACATAAATCATTATGTTTGTTTCAAACAGGTTTCTCCCAGGACAACCAGCTTGCAAAAAGAACTGTATTGCAGCAGAGGCCACTAAAAACCAGAACCAGCAGCGGGAGGAACACTGGGAGCCATCAAGGGGGACAAACAATTCACAGCCATGTCACAAAAGATGAAGATATCTCCTATGACCCAATTCCAGCTAGCACAGCCCTGGGCTGCCGTGGAGATGAGACGGGAGCTCTCAACACGTGCAGCTCTATCAGCACAGCTGCACGCACAGCATCGCTGCCAATCACAACAGAACTGCCTTCACCAGCCTGCAGCTCCTCATTACGAGACCTGAACCAAACCCTCTCTGGATCCAGCACGGGATGGCTCCAGGGATTAGTACAACCTCCACTGGAGGCAGCTTGGGTCAAATCCAACCACAGCCATTAGCAAGAGAAAGGTATTGCCAAGCAGCAGCTGGCTGGTGGCTTGCACGAAACAAGTTTATGGTTTCAGTGCAGATCGTGTCACAAAAAAATGCCAGTCACTCCCTGGAGCTCCAAAATGTGAGGGCAGAGGCACCCAGACGCTCTCCAGTGCTGGAGATGTTGATGTGGGAGTGTTCCCATGCGGGCCCTGGCTCCCCAGAGCCAGCCCTGACCTCCACAGGGGTTTCAGAACCAGGTATGTTTTGCAACTTGGCAGAAAGACACGGCTAAGTAACAGAAACCACCACCCACATGAAGCCAGAAGAACAAAGTACCAGTGTTTTCCTGCCCCAGACGTGTGCGTGCCCCATCTCCTCTCCCACACCAAAAATAGCTTCTACTTTTTCCCTTTTGGCAGCGACAAACCGAGGTTTGAGTGCATTTGCTTTCAATAAACTAAACACGTTTTGCAAGAGAGTCTCTTGCAGAGAAACTTACTCAACTAAGGTTATAAAATATTTGTCACATGCAGAACTTCCCTCCTGTGACATCGTGGGACTCAACCCCAACTCTTGCTCACTGAATTCCTCACCCAAGGCACAGGTTCTGCACAGAGCTGGCAGACCCATGCACACAGCAGGCTTGAGCTAATTCCCAAAGTCACCCAACGAGTCAGCACTGAAACTCGGAGAATTAAGTACAATTTCATTAAACCATCCAGGAATACATGGCTTCACTAGAGCCCTTGAAGAGTTTTGTCACCACTTCCAGAAGAGAGGGAAATGCTCACCCTCAGCCATGTGTCCCAATGCTTACCCAGTTGTCCCAAGTCACACTGGCTCACTTTATGAATCAGCAGTAGTACCAAATTTTATCAGTAAAACACACTGCAAATTTAAACCTAATCTTGCTGATAAAAGCTCTATACTAAATTGAAATAGAGAAATTCTCACCCCACACAACCAAGAGACAGAAGTGGAACAAAATCACGTCCACCAAACTGATTAAAAATACCAGATTCAGCAAAACCCTGACGTTTTCAGGCATCCAGAGCAGCAACCTTTGCTTCACGAGAATACTGAGGGAGAGGTCGCCGAAAGAGTTCAAACCACAAATGCCTGTGAACCAGCGGGTTAGGAAACACGCACTGCACAGATCTCCTCCAGCAGCACCGTCCTCTCCCGCACATTCTTGAGCTGACCCAAAACACAAAGTTCAGGGAGCAGACGGAGCCCCCGGCGCGGGCAGCGGTGCCTGCAGGCGTGCTGGGCTTCCACAAGGTTCAAAGCCTGCAAGCAGGGCTGGGTTTGTTGGGTCAACACGGCCCCTGCCCCAGGCAGCCCCAGCCCGAGTCCTGCAGGTTTTGCTGCTTCAGTGGTGTTGGCAGCAGCCCACATGGCAGGCAGCTGCCTGCACCCACTGCAGCCTGCTCTTTGTGCATTGTCAGGGCAAGGGAGCAGGAGGAATGGCCGAGGGAGCAGAGGGAACAGGAAATTATAAGAATCAACAGAAAAAAAAAAAAAAGCCATCACT
>VXBR01001846.1:342152-357058 GCA_013400215.1 Cisticola juncidis | reverse complement strand
CCGGCTGTGTCGCTGTGACCGGCTGTACCCCGTCACCGGCTGTGCCCCCGTCACCGGCTGTATCCCCGTCACTGGCTGTGTCCCTGTCACCGGCTGTATCCCTGTCACCCTCTTCATCCCTGTCACTCAATATACCTCCATCACCCGCTTCTTCCCCATCACAGACTGTACCCCCATCACCCATTTCATCCCCGTCACCGCTGCCACCGGTTTGGCAGTGCCACCAGTTGTGTCGGTGCTGCCGGCTGCACCGGTGCCGCCTGTGCCGCCGTGTTCCCAGCTTTACCGGTACAATGGGCCCTGTGTGTCACTGATGTTTTTGGTGCAAACCAGGGATTCTCACTTGTGCTGTGAGCTGGCCAGCAATCCCCTCATGCCGGTGGTATTTGGGGCTCTTTGTTGAGGGGGTCAGGCACTGCTTGGCTTTCTGAACCCTGCCAAAGGTTCAAGCCCCGAGAAATTGTCCAGAGCATCCCACAGAAATGTAATTAAAAAACTTTTGCTTTCCTCCAAAAGGAAAGTGGGAGGCTTCAGGAGAAGACCCCATGATGGACATTCCCAGCTCTGGGATAGTGTCCGTGCTGTGATCCTGATTGCACCAAAAACCTTTTCAGGGTGGGATCTCTGCAGGAAAATCTGAACAATCTAACAAGCAAATCCCCACATGAATCAGCACTAAGGCAACCCAGGTCACTGACAGATTTTAACTAATATCTTGCTTTTTCATACTTTTTTCCCCCTCCATCCTCCCAGGGGGGATGAGGAAGTCATATCTCCTGTTCCCACTCCACTGCTGGGTGCCCCCTCCCCAGGCGAGTCCACCCCCTCTCCCTGCCACGAGTGATGCATGACCCAGCAGCTGGAAAAGCATCTTGCAAACCTCCCCTGCTTCAGCAGCTGTAAAAACCTCCCTGTCTCCCACCCCGCTGCAGCAGGCAGACGCAGCCATGCAGGGTTCCCTGCAGCTCTGCCTCCTGCAGTTCACTTCTCTCTCCCTGCATCTCTCCAGCAGCATTTCCCTGGGAGCAGGAGAGCAGGACAGCGGGCAGCTCACGGCATTCCTTGCCCCAATACGGCTGCGCTGCTGCTGCAGGGCACAGGGACTTTCCCAGGCCTGCTCTCAGTCTCCTCAAGTCACCCCACTCGATATGGAAGCACGGTGTGAGCATAAACACCGGGAGCACCAGGCAAATTGCCCAAAATGAGCCTGGTGCACCAGAAAAAGCAGGAAAAGTTGCCCTGCTGTGCCTGTGGCAGTTGTGTCTGCCCGCTCAGGGCAGCACTTTGGTGAGGTTCAAGTCTTTGGTTCTGCTGAAAGCAAAGGAGCAGATCAGATCTTTCTCCTGAAAACACGTTTATCTTGGTAGATAAAGGACCAAGTTTATCCCTGTTGCACTGCAGGTTATCCCTGTTGCACTGCAGGATTTCTCTGCTCCAGCCATTTAGCTTTTTTTAAAACATATCTGTGACGTTTCACTTAATGAATGGAAGGCAAGTCCTCTCTGTACCACAGCAAAAAGATTCAGGACATGAATTTTACAGAAGCCAGGCTTTTATATCCCAGTGACCTTAGAACAACATTAGAATCAAATGTATTTAAATAAACCCCTTAGGGTTGAACACACTTTCCAGCAACGCTGAATACCCTGCCAGAGCACAGATGGATTTTTTTTTGCCTGTTCTTGCGGTCCAGAAGGCCATGGTGCCAAAGGGAACCACCAGGCTGGTGTTCCAGTGGGAATATGGGCTTTTTTGCAGTGGCGTTGCTCTTAGAACAGTGGGGATGATTGCCTTGTGCATTTCTGGCTATTAGAGCCTCGAGGCTTTTTTGTTTTCAAGCTTTTTCCCTTGCGATCATGGAAGCTGGAAGCTTCTCGTGCTGGAGAAATCACAGATAAGATCGCGGCAGCATCTCAGGGCTCTGGGAGCTGAGGATTCATGTGAGCAAAGCCCAGGGTGAGCCTGCCCGGAGCACCCCGGAGCAGAGGGAGGGCTGGGTGGGTGCAGTGCCGCAGCAGGACACGTACACTCCCATTAAATCCAGAGACAGAGCCTGGCTGGGGCTGTAATCTCGCTCTATCTGTGCTGAGAGGCTGCAGATAGCTTACACAGATTTTCCTTGGCGTTTCACTTGGAAGCTGCCGTTGATAGCTATTCCATCAGATAAAATGGTAATGCGAGCCGTCCAGCAGCAAAGATGGGGATTTCAGCCCTCAGTGGAAAACTGGAGTCCTGCCTCGGGTATTTGAGATGGTCTACATTAAACTTGCTCCCATACAAGAAAATTGGGGTGTTTTCTTGCTTAGGTTGACCCGAACTCCTCCAGGAAAAGAATCGAGATGCAAAACAGGAGCCACCCTCCCCTTTGAAACCACCCTCCCATGGAAAGCCTCAGGATAAAGTGATAACATCTAAAGCAGGCTGCAGCCTTTAGCCTCAGTCAGCCTGTAATTGACTTTACCGGAGCATCAGCCCAGTAGGACCACTGTGAGACAAAACTTCGGCACGGGTTTACCCTGCACAACCACGACGAGGGGTCCTGGACCTCCTGGCCTCAGGGAGGGTCTGTGGGGTGGGTCTGGCAAAGGGTGGAGGCAGCAGGAGGTTTGAGCCCTGCCCTGCATGATGCAATCCCTCCAAAGCGCCTTCCCACCGCCCTGCTGGCCTGCCTTTACTTGCTCCAGGCATGAGAGGAATTCGGTGGGATGCAGTGAAGGGATGGAGTTCACCTCAGGGAAGTGGTTCTGCCTCAGGGGGAAAAAAAAACAATTAAACTAAACTAAAGATCTCTGCATGTTTCCCTGGAGAAGGGGGAAAAGCAAAACCCAAGGACGAAGCTGGTGTCATAAGGCCTCACACCCACTCCCCACTCCTGCGTTTTTCTGTGTTCACCTTAAAGCTGGCAATGATTTACAAAAATAAATTATGTAATTGAAATATCCCAAAGTCAGTGGCACTCAGTGCAGTGAGGGGGAAAATGAAGTGATCCTGGATGGGGGCTGTAAATTGGGAAGTGATTCAAGCATCACCAGGTTGCCCTCATGGCCAAGGTACAAGGGTGGTCCCACCCTGTGCATCTCCCACCCTGGGAGAGGGACCCCATCAGCACCTGGACACACTGCAATGGCCATGAAGTTCTGCTTTCCTGGCCAGTCCTGACCCTTGGCCTCTCCCTTTCTCTGGCCATTTCCCTGGCTCCCTGTCCCCAGTGGCTGGGCTGGGTGGTCCTGAGCAGCTTTCCCATTCCCTCCCACGGCGGGTTTGGGTTGTGTTTGCACAGCCCTGGGTGCTGCTCCATCTCCCCCCTCATTCACATCCTAATTCACATCCCAGAGCACACTCACATCAGCTCCTCCCAAGTTCTCCAAGGCTGCCTGAGATTTTAACACGTCAGGGGACAGACAGGATCCCAAAAGGATCATGTCCCCCTGAGGGGATCAGCTTATAAATGCAGGTTGATTTTAAATCCAGCTAAAAGCAGCAAATACACTCTCCCCTAACAGAGGTACATGGTGGCCCCAGGGCTGAGCTGCTGTGGTGCAGAGAAGCACCAGGAGTCAATTCTGAGCCAGGGGACAAAACTGTCCCTGTCCAAGCCAGCCATGGGGACAGTGACAGGCAGGACACGGGCTCAGTGACCAGTCCCACGTGCATTTTGGCCTCCCCAGTACACACCTCCAGCAGCTGGCTGCTGCCTCCCACGGTGCTGGGGCAGCTCACAGAATAACTAACTAGTTTTTACCACTGAAATAAATGGCCACAGCTTTATTAAATCAATATTAATTCATAATCTTTAACAGACAATTATAGTTATCTCACACACAAAACTACCCACCTCTTCAAATCTCTGATCTGACAGGGTTATAATTAGCTTATTACTGGCCATACATCTGCTAATAACTTTTCCCTCAGCCCTGTGAAGTGAATTAAGTAGCGCTAATAAACCATGGCTGTTAATCCATTTATATGTCTTATGCTTTTGTCTAGGCACCGAATTTAAAGACACACAAAAAGAGGTTTTCCCCTTTCTTTCCTCCAAGGTCTGAATACCCTGCAGCCCTCAGCTGCTGGGTGTGGACAAAGTGTTTTTTTTTGCTGTCCTGCCAGATGCCATCCTCAGTGGGAACAGGGTGCAAGGAGAAACTTGGGAAGGTGCTACACAAGCTGAAACCCTCAGAATATCTGAGAGCAGGAATGTTTTCCCCAACGCTTTCCTGTTCACAGCCCCACTCCTGGCGTGTATCTGAGGGTGTTTGGGGTAGGTCCACTGGCAAGACTAAAACCCCAAAACCACCCCGTGGGAGGGAACAGTGGGCAGGCAGGGAGGAGGAGCTGTGGGCAGCAGTCCCAGCCCTGCCTGCCCTGCTCCCTGCACAGCTCAGCGCTGCCAGCACGGGTCATTAGCAAGCAGGAAAGTGAGATCAGACAGGACTGGGGCTGGAGGGAAGCGCTGATCTCAACCGAGGGCCGGTAAAAAGGGACAGCAAGAGGCACTGTGTGATGTGGCCAGATAATAGCAGATGGCTGCTGCTGCTGCTAATTAGAGGGCCCTGCTAATGAAGAGGGCGCTGATTAGACTGATGTCGTCCTAGGATGTGCATTTCTAGAAGGACCCAGCGCTAGGGCTCAGGGAGGGGGATCCCCACAAGACCTGTCCCAAAACCTTCTCCTGCCCCAAGTGAAATTTGCTCCCACGGTGGAAGCAGTGGGGTCAGGGCTGGGGGATGTCAGTGAGGAGCCTGCAGTGATGTCCCCACATGTTCAGGCAGCAGAGGATGGGAAAGCCCTAAAATCCACCAGCAGCCCTGGAGGCTCCGAGCTCCAAGCCCCTGAAGAGGAAAGGAAGCTCCTTTTGAGTAAGAAATGTGGTTGAATTCACTCACGGGTGAATAATTTATGATGCTTACTGTAATGAGACATAAGAAAAACATTCAGTTCTGGTTTCATCATATTTTTGGCTATGAGTAAACCAGCAGAAAATGATGAGGGCTTCCCACAGCAAGGCTGAACCCCTGAGACTGAAACTGGTAGCCAGGCCACTTCCAACCAGTGAGTTGATCTTATGCATATTTTTGGTTGTGTTGGCATTTTTCCTCCTCCATGGAAGAGGTCTGAAGTGCATTTGTAATGACAGCTCTGTCTCCTCTCAGCTGAGCTCAGCTCCCTGGTGGCACAGAGGGGGACACTCACCAGCCTGCCTGGCTCGGTGGCAATGCCCTGACACCCACCCACATGGGACAGTCCCTTCCTGAGGGGCTCAGGTACCCCTGCTCCAGTGTTCCAACCCCACAGCACCACTCTGCACCTTCTCCCCTTTCCCTAGGGTGGTTTTAGGGGAGCTGAGGTGGCTCTGAAGCGATAACTCCCATGGGAGGAGACAACTCACTGGTTATATCCCAAAGAAAGCCTCTGGTTCTGCAGGGATAGCAGGATTTTATTTGCCAAAAAAGCCAGATCCCCTTCTCACTCCTCCAATGTTACCCTTGAGAAATTGCTTCCCTGCTTTGGATATGCTGCAATGTGTAGTAACTGGGAAATTTTGTTTCTGGAGGTTTTTCATTTCAAGACATCTGGTATTTTCTGGAACTGGGAAAAACATACTTCCCTCTTTTGTAGTCACTTGAACTGCAGTGAGAGCTCTGCATTTGGGATGAAGAAGCATCTTTCAACAAAAGACATAGGATGTACAGCCCAAAGAGAAGACAGAAAAAAATGAGGTAGAAATTTTGCCAGACAGGATGTGGATGGAGAGCCTGAAGAGCAGCTGGCAAAATCTTAGAAAAAACCCTCCAAACTCAGCAAAACCAAACTATTGCATGCAAGTCAGTGTCTAAAAGAAATCCAAATACCTTCCAGGCAATGACTTTTTCTAGGTAAAGCCCTCAGGAATGACCCTCATGGCCCTGAATTGATATTTTCAGCTGGGATGGAAAGCGGGGAAGGGACACACAGAAAAGTGGATGAGGTGACAGAGGAGGGGACAGGACACCCGGGTGCCCAAGGGGCAGCTGCTCCCAGCTAGGAAACCTGTACTTGATGAAATTAGAGCAGCTTTTCAGGAGGATCCTGTAGCTGAGCTCTGGGCATCTTCCCATGAACACGGAGCCCAGCAAGCGCCTGCGAATTCCCTGCAGGAATTTCAAGCCCTGCTTAGAGAGACGAAGCAGTTGCCAGGGCACCCAACCTTTTGACATCTTAATGAGCCACGAGTTCAAAAGGATTTTTCTTTTTTCTTTTTTTTTCTTTTTTCCCCCTCCCTTCTCAGAGAATTCAACTTTTCATCTCCCTCCTCCCAAGTGGGAGACAGCCAAACAGGGGATGACAAATGAGCGTCTCCACCTGAGGAGTTCTAGCTGCAATCACCCAGCTCCTTGGAGCTGCAAAGAGCTGGGAAGTGCCGGCTGCAGGAGAGGAGATGTAATTAGGTGCGATTCAAGAACAGCTCATCAGCTATATTTAACAGGCGGGAAGGATCCTCACAAGCACAGCCCTGCAGAGGAGCCAGCCTGTGGCAGAGCTGTTTTCCCCCAGCCCTGGCTCTCTGCTTGTGTTTCTGCCTGAAACCTTCTTTTTTTATTACTATTTTGCAATTTTAAGTTGCAATGGTTGTTTGCCCTGTAAGCAGGACCTCTCACCCAGGATTTTTTAGCCTGTAGATTTTCCCCCTCCACCAGGAGTTAAGTTAGTTGGAGGGAGAAGAGCACAATAGCCCCTTTTATCCTAATCTCTGTGCCTGGAACAGATGGAGAGTCCTGCCAGTGACGTGCCACGAGGACAGGGCAACAGAGTAGACACTGTCCCTTCTGCTGGGAGAGGGGAAGGGGCTGTGTGAGGGGACAGCCAGCGCCTGGCTCCAGCCAGCTCTGCTCCTGCACGGAGCCACAGCAAGGTTTGGGTTGGGAGGGACCTCAGAGGGGTCTGGTGCCAACCCCACTCCAGATGGAGTTGCTGAAAACCCCTTCCAGCCTGGCCTTGGATCATCCTGCTGGGTTAACCCAGAGGACCAGGAGGTTTGGGAGCACCCAGGAGAGCTGGAACTCTGGGCTGGGGGGTGACAAGGCTGCTGAGGGTGATGGGGACTCTGACTTGTCCTCAAAGCTCTGTCCCTGATCTCCATCTCAGCCAGTGCCACGCTGGGAGCTGCTCCAGCCCTCCCTCAGTGCCTCTGCCAGACCCTGCCCCAAAATAACACCTGGGAATCAGCAACAGAGAAGTTTGGGAACCATCCATGGCCAGTCAAGGAGTCACAGGAGAGTCTGGATCCATGCTTGCCTGTGAAGATCTCTTAAATACACCAACTCCATTAAAGTATCAGCTTAATTACAGAAATCACTGTAGTAACTGTTGCAGCTCCCTGGAAAAACATCAAATTCTTCTTCTTAACAACAGCCATCAAAGAGGTGGCAATTTCCTGTGTCAGACTTTGGCCACCACAGGCCACAGGATGGGACCAGCGATGCTCAACAGCTGCAAACAGCAAACCACGTTCGTGCACAGCAAAACACCCCAAGTTCAAGGATATGCTGATGAAAAGAATTATCAAAACACACAGGGCAAAGTCCTCTGGCCTGTGGGGATGGGTGCTCCCCTCCTCAGGGAAGGATAAAAGAGCTATTGTGGAGATCCAGACTCTGTCCAGGCTCATGCTCAGCTCCTTGTGAGCAGAGGGTAAAGAGCTCCTTGTGCTGGAACATAAAAGCTGGGAGACAGCAGAGTGCTATAAATAGGGCATATAAACTTTCAACTGACAAGGCTCTGATTTTGTTATTGTAAAAAAAAATATAAAAAAGAGGGAGAAAAAGTGCCTAGGTGGAGCTGACAAAGAGGGAAATACATGCAGAGCACAGGTTTGTTCCCAGGAATGCACTTATTATAAGTCAGATGTAGTTAGAGCTATTACTTTGGCTTCAAATGAATGGAAGGAGAATAAATCTGCCTTTGTGCAAGGCTGCCTGCAAATAGCATCTCCCTCTAGCAAACCTGCAATTGTGTTTGCATGAGACATTTGTTAGAATAAATGCAATTTAAAAAGAAAAACAGTTCACACCTACGGCAAGAGAAGGCTGGTGGCATGAATGGCAACCAGCAGAGGAGGAGGAGAAGCACAACAGGCTCCAGCAGCAGGGGGCAAAGCCCGTGGCACTGCCAGGGGCTCATCTGGGATGCCTGGAAGGATGGAGACTCTGTGAACAGCTCACCCTCAGCCTGTCTCTATCATCACATCTTCACACCAATCACCCCGAACCGCCGAGCTATTTGCACCCATTTCCTCACTTTCTGTCCCCCGGGAATGGTGTGATTAAACACGGGATTTCCAGGGAAAGGACGGGCAGAAGGTGGGAGGGAGCACCTTGCCCTGTGGAAGCAGCCACACCATCCCAGCTGAGGGAGCAAACCCTGAGGTTTGTCCTGCACCCAGAAACCTGGGACACCCCGGGGCTGCAATCCCGGGAGAGTTTATCTTTGTAAGCCAACTGAAAAATCCTTGGAAATTTTGGCTTTGTATCTCCTGTTCCTAAATAACTTTCCCAAGGTGCTGAAAGTGCTTGCAGGATTTTTTTCTTCTGTTTTCAACTAATGAAGTGTTTTTCCTCTCAGAGCACATCAGCACCCTGTTGTGACCTCGGTCCTGCATGGCTGCAGCGGCTGCAGGGAGGGGACCTGAAGGGTTGGCACCTCTAGGGGCTGCTTGGCACCTCATGACTCCCACAGGCACATCCGTGCCCGCTGGCAGCTTCCCCCAAAATTACAACGGTGTGGATGGACCGTGCCTTTCAACAGGCAAATGCAGCATCTGCTTGGGTGATGGCCTAAAGAGGGGAGAAAACCCTCTGCAAAGTCCCCTCCTAGCTTCTATTATTACTTTTTTAATATATGATTCCCATTGAATTTATAGGAGTAACTGTCTGGGAAAATGACTTTACCTCTGGCTCCTTCATAAATTTTTAATAGGGCAGAAATAGAACCAAAAGGGATTAAAAAAAAAAAAAAAGTGTTAGCGTCAAACTCTGTCTCTATTCATAATTAATTATACTTTCAGGGGGAGGGGAAAAAAGAGGAAACATAATTACAAGCTTCTAGTGAGAACATTCATTATCATGCTAATGCAGAAATCAGCACTGCCGTGCCTCTGTGTGTGTGTGTGTGTGTGTGCTCGGTCTAATTACTCGGCAGCGATGTGTGTCACTCACTGCTGGGATGGCAAAGCCAAAGTTAAAAACGAGGGGTGAGTCACAGCCCGGGTGGATGCGGACGGGACCCGCCGGTGCCCGGGTTGTGCCGGGTGTTTCTCCCTGTTTCTCTCTGGTTTTGCCTCCCCGAACAACCCCGGCCGAGGTGTTCATCAGTGAGGCACCCCAGAGTCGGGTATTTGGGGCTGAAAAGCCATTACAGGGGTGTTAGAGGGTATTTAAGGTTTGTTCTTCCCTCCCCTGGGTCCACACCAGGGGAGGGAAGAAGGAGCCGGGCTGAGGGAGGAGAGAGCTCAGGAGGAGGTGGAAGCGGAGAAAACAAGGCAATAGCTGAATTATTTAGGACCTGACAACTGCCCGTGTTTACCGTGCCAGGGAGATTCTCGCCTTACAAAGAGATCCTGAACACTTCCCAGGAGAAGGATTTGGGCTCAGCTGGGCTGCAGAACCACCCTGGGCAGGGTGGCCCGGCTGTTCCCAATGCCAGGGAGGAAAGGGACATTTCCCACAGAAGAAGGGGCTCATTTTAACCCCAGAACACTGATATTACCAGCAATAGATGCTTTTTTTTCTTTTTTTTCTTTTTTTTTTTTCCCCCCTTTTCTATCCTGTTCCATTAGGCACAATCAATGCCAGTGCTGAGGCTGGCATGGTGCCCCAGCACAGGACCTGAGTGCCCGGTGGCCACAGCATCTTTGTGAAAAACCCTTGCAAACCAGAAAAAAAAAAAACTTCCTCAGCATTGCAGAGCTGAACCAGGGCTGTGGTGGTACCCAGAGGGGTGAGTCTGCTTTTGTAGGATACTTGAAGCTCCAAATTGAAATCAAGGAGGAAAACCACAGGCTCAGATCCATGGCTTGAACATCACATTCAGCCCCAGACATGTTTATAGACATGAGTTATCTAAATTATATTAAACCTAAGTTCGGCATCTGCACAGTCTGAGCATTTCTGGGGAATAATTAAATGGATTTCCCATTATTTCTCGAGCTGCCAAGTGAATGTCCTACTTTCATAAGTCAGAGCCCTGCATTTCCCCAGCAATAAATCCTCCAGCAGACTGCAGGAACCGGAGCCTGGCAGGCAGAGCAGAGCCAGGGGAGGATGAGGACACCCAGCCCTCCTGGATGCCTTAAAAATCTTGGAGCTAAAGAACTTCACAGGCTGCGTGTTCTGCATGGGGAGAGGCAGCAATGGGCAGCTGGAAAGAGCTGGGCCAGGAGCAGCCAGTGCTCCAAAGAGGGATTAAAGAGGGGAAGAGGTGCAGACAAAGTGTTCCTGATTCAGGAATCCTCTGCTTGGAGGAGAAGGACGGCGATAATTGAAGCAAGAACGCTGCTTCCCTTCCTCAAGTGGGAAAATCAGCTCTGGTAGGAAACAAACCAGGAAAAGGTGGAGCCAGTGAATAGTGGGTGAATAATGCTGCGGAATTCAAGTGTCCCTGCCCTGCCCCCTGCAAACCCCTTGTGCCTGAAATTTCCTCCTGTGTAGGATGAAAAACCCTCCTGGGCACTGCCAGGATCGGGGCTGTCTGCTGGAAATCACGGGTCCGATTGGCAGTGATGCCTCTGGAGAGCTGCCAAAAAGGGATTGCAGAAAGCTTGGACTGCTCTCTTGTGCCTCCATCCACAGGACAGCCAGGGGGAATGGCTGTCCTAAAAAGGAACCGGAGCTCTGTCACCCACAAGCACCTCAGAGTGTCCCCAGCAAAGGAGCATCCAACACCTTCAAAATGTACCAATTTTTCTTGGCAGAAAAGCAGCTGCTGGCACGTTGGGATGAGCACATTAAATTTAAGTGTGAAGGCATTAAAAAAACCCGAGAATTGTTTGCACAAAAAGCCACCATTACCCAGGCATGACAGAAGTTCCCCATCCAAGGATGCTCCACGAGCAGCACCCAGACCCTGCTGTCAGCGTGGAGGTTGGGAAGAAAGGAAAGTTCATGCCTGGAGTCCCAAGGATAAGATCAGAGGTTATTTTTCTTTTTTTCTGCCCAGAGGTGGGCTCTGTACAACATCTGTGAGCCATTCCCTTCCCCATGTGCTCAGGGAGCAGCTCTGGCCTCACTGGAGCTGCAGTGCCCAATTCCAACATTGGGGTTTGCCTGCAAAACTCCCTGACCCACCCCAGCCCAATGGACCAGGGGCTGTTTTCAGCCAGTGACAGAGCTCAGGGCTATTTGGGAACCTGGAGCATAATTGCTCTGCAGAGTCTGCCAGCTGCTCTAAAAATATCCACCCCACCTCGGCTGGCACTCCCATTTTTATCCAGAAATGCCTTTTGGAGGAGGAGGCTAAGAGTAGCACCGGGTGCTGTGGCCTCCAAAAGAACAATTACAAGGAAAATAAGGAGGGAAAAGCCCAATTTGGCCATCTCCATGGCATTGGAGAGGTGCTTAGCAGGAGTGTGGCTGTGCTCGGGTCTCTGGCTCCTGAGGATTGGGGTCAGAACGGTTCCAGTGTGTACCCAACCTCTGCTCTGCCCCTTTGCAGCCCTTTCCCAAGCCATAAAACAGAGCCCAGGTTTTATGTGAGGGTCTAAAATGAGGGATCACACACGGCAGAGCCCAGCCTGCCGTGCCCCCCTCCCTGAAAACCCTTCCTGGTAAAAGGGCCTCACTGTTCTCCCAAATGATGAAACGATGAAACCGGAGCCAAATCCCTTGAAAGAAAACAGATGAGCTCCTCTGCTGGGAACTGCTCCTGTCCCTGACTCACTTCATCATCACCAGAGCACTGCCCAGAGGAAAAGCAAGAAGCCACATGAGCACCCCTGTCCCTGTCACAGGTGGGAATCCCTGTCCCCCTGGTCCTGCTGCAGCTCCTCCTCAGGGCTGACAGGCTCCTGCTGCCCCTGGCACTCCCTGTTTGCCCCTTTTCCAGGAGATATTTGGCCCCTGCCAGAGCAGGGTGATGCCTTCAGCATCCCTGGGTGCTGGCACAAGTTGTGGTTTTATTCAGAAAGGTCACACTGAGCATTGCTCCCCTCAGCCAAAATGCTGGATGCACAATCTGGCATCTGAAGATCAACGTTTTAAGCAGATACAGCTCAGGCCACATTTCAAGGAGTTTTTTTTTCTGTTTATAACCAACCAATGGGAAAATAAACCAGGATTGCACATGCCTTTCAAAAAGATATTTTATGGTGCAAAAAAGTAGCCCTAAAGCTTTTCTCAAAAGTGTCCCTGATGGAGTTTGGGAACAGCCAGGGACAGCCCAGCCGTGCCAGGGATTTTTGCTGAGCATCCCCATCCTCTGCCCTCCAGGCAAAGGCAGTGGGAGCTTTTCACTTTCCACTGGGAAAACCCTGCCACCCAGAGATGCTGTTGGAAACAGATGATCTCAAAGGTCCCTTCCAAGCCAAGTCACCCTGTGATAACTCCAGAAATTCTGGAGGCACAGACAATTCCTGTCCCTCCCCATGCCCAGGGCAGGGCTGTGGGAACACCACGGCCACCAGGGCAAGGACAGCCCAGCTCCACAAACTCCTCCCTTCCCTCGTGGCACTTTCTCCCATCTGTATCCAACAGCAGAGCCATGAATATTCAGAGACAAACGTGTTAAAAATCGCTGACATTTCCAGGATTGGCTCTCGCTAGCCAGAGAACGTCATTCACAGTAATTACAAATAAAATCCACAGCCCTTCACAGATGACAACAAATCCAAATGGCCTTTTTGCACAGTGAAAATATTAGCCTTAACACATTTTTTCTTTTTTTATTAAATCTCTTCCAACCACTTGCTGCTTTCACAGGCACCTCTGAGAGAGCTGATTTTGGAGGAGCTTTTCCTGTGGCACTGGCGTTTGCTGCCTTGCACAGAAAGCAAAATAGCACTTTTTTCTCTCCCTCCCTCTCCTTTGAGAGTTTTCTTGGTAGGGATGAAACCACCAAACAGAAGGCCGCCTAAATGAAATTATTAACCCAGAGAAACCACTAAAGGAACTTGATTAATTTGCCAAGTAACAGAGCCCGGTTTGTTCTTTTAGGCAACACATCTTAAAGTAATTGAATCACCCCCTGAAAAAAAAAAACAGTAGATGATTGAGCCCTGAGGTACACTCGTTTGCTATCCTTAATAAATCTCTCTTTATGAAGGAGGTAGTATGCTTTTCTCATCAGAAACCTGTTAATTTTTTTCTCCTTTAAGTAATTGAATACAAAGTTCAGAATCTATCTGCAGCATCCTTCAAGAGGAAAAAAAAAAAATCAAAGGTTTATCTCCTGCTTCATCTCAGCAAGTTAATTATGCTCTCATAATTGAGTTAAACCAGCAGGTTATTAAAAATACCACAGGATAATTTTTAATCTTTTTAATGGTATCACGAACCCCAAATCTTTAGCAGAACCAACTCTCCCAAGACCTGCACTGTGCCCTGCATGCTGCAGGAGGTGCCCAAGATGGACCAGCCTCATTCCAGCTAAGAAAAGTGACTGGGATGATTTTATTCCTCCTTTTTCAGAAGGAAGAGGCTGGGCCTGTCCCCAGCTGTGGAATCTCAGCCAGAGATTGCTCCAAGCCCTGTCCAGCCTGGCCTTGAACGTTTCCAGGGATCCAGGGGCAGCCACAGCTTCTCTGAGCCACCACCCTCTGGTAAAGAATTTCTTCCTAATATCTAATCCTACCCTGCCCTCTTTCAGTCTGAAGCCATTCCCCCTTGTCCTGTCCCTCCATGTCCTCTCCCAAAGTCCCTCTCCAGCTCTCTTGGAGCATCTTTAGGCACCAGAAGGGCCTTGAAATTCTCCACAAAGTCTTCTCCAGGCTGAACAAGCTCAGCTCTCCCAGCCTGTCCTCACAGGAGAGGAGTTTCAGATCTTTGGTGGGCATGACTGAGACATCTTTGACTGCTCCCCAAGAAACCTGAGTTGAGCTTTGTTATGCCCTGGGATGGAGGAGGAGCCCCCAAAGCTCCACCATGATGCTCGTGGTGCTTCCACTTCAAGTGTATTTCTAATCAGTATTTCACTTCAAACATTACCCATTCAACTAATTCTACTAATTCTAGGGAATTACAGAAATAATTGCTATTTTCCAATAGACACAGGACTGCCTCTCGAGACAGGGAGAAAAAAAAAAAAGAGGAAAAAAAAATCACTGAAGTACTGTTTAAGGAAAGTCAAAATAAGCTATTTCCATCTCCTCATTTGCAATTAACTTCAGAGCATAACACAGTGGGAGGTGGTTCATGGGAAAAGCACGGCTTGGTTGTGATCCTCCCTCCTTGTGAGTGGAGGGATCAGCAGAGATGGATGCTCCCTGCCAGGCTGCAGCCACCCTGTCCCTCTGCCAGCAGGGAGAGGCAGGGACTGCCAGCCCCACACTGTGCCCTGCACTGCTGTCCCTGCTGTGGCAGTGCCTGGGCTGTGCCCTGCTGTTTGTTGTCCCTGCTGACACCACCATGGTCCTGTGGGAGATGCTCCCTTTCCATCATCTTCATCCCCACCTGGATGCAGAACCCACAACACAGCTCACAGGGGACAAAGCAGAGGGGGGAAAGGGAGTTGAGGCTGATAAGAGCCTGTAAGGTTCCTCCTGGGAAAACCAGGAGTTGGTGCTTGTTGGTTTGGAGCTGGCAGAGTGAAGCTACTCTACTCTCACTGGGTTGCCTGAAAGAAGGGCTGGTTTTTACCATAATCCACCTTCTTTTAGTTTTTCTAATTAAAAAAAAAAAAAAAAAAAAAAAAAAAAAAAAAAAATTTTTTTTCTAAAAAAC
>VXBR01001846.1:295903-342118 GCA_013400215.1 Cisticola juncidis | reverse complement strand
AAAAAAAAAAAAAAAAATCAGGATTTTTCTACTGCAATGCCCCTTCTTCCCCACCAGTGACACTGCTGCTGCAAGAGGAGGTGGCCCAGCAGTCCTCCTTCCCTGGAGAGCTCTAGGTGCTCCTTGCAGAAGGGTCCCAGCAGGATTTGTGCTCAGAGGGGCACTTTGTCCCCACTGTGCCTTGCACCAGCCCTGCTTGCTTCACTCAAAACCCCTCTCTGCTCATGGGTATTTCTGCCATGTCCCCAAACAACCCAGGCCAAGCAGCGGTTTGGGAGCTCCTCTGAAGGAGCCCGTTCCCCTGCATTGCCTGGCAGGGCTGGCAGCCCTTCCCTCTCTCCATGCAAATGCTCCCAGGAGGAGGCTCAGAGCCCTGGGAACCTCCTGCCAGTGTCTGCCCAGGGCAGAGGATGCAGGCTGTGAGCAGGAGTCCATCCTGGGCCCTGTCTGACTTTTGGCTCGTGGGCTGCAGTGAGCAGCACAGGGCTGTGCCCTGAATCCCAGTCCTGCTGCCAGCCAGGGCAGGACCCTGCTGCCTCTGCAGGATCCATCCTCACTCCCCTGCAGTACCCAGGGACCTTTGCTGGCGAGGAGGGTGCTCTGTCCTCCAGCAGGCACTTCCCATCCTTTGCCCTACAACATTAAAGCACCACTGACGTGGCGGCCTGCTGATTGTGCATTAAATATTCACCTACACGATACTTCCTTTGAAGAATTCTCCTTTTAACTGTTCTATTTTCATCGCTGTCCTCATCTCTCCGTAACGCTCCATCTTCTGCTTAAGTGTCATCTTCAGATTTTGTTCCCAATTAATATTTCTATGGCAACTGCATTTAATTTTGAAGTGGTAGCACTCACTCTGCATAGGAACCAGAGCCTCCTCCTCACCTCACAGTTCTGTGCCTGTGGTGGACATTTATGCTGTTGTGTTTGCTTCCAAAAGCCACAACTCTCTGGAGCATCCACATCCAGCCTCAGTGCTCCTGCCTTGCCCTCTTAATGCCAGCCTGGGCACAGGCAATAAAGTTGCTCAAGGAAGAACTGAGCTCAAATTAAATCCATTGTGATCTCTATCACCAAGGGCCTGTATTTGGTAGAGCCCAGGGTAAAGCACAGATATTTGGGGATATCACTGTGAAACACAAAAAGTTTGGGAATGCAGGAGGTGGCAGAAGGGATTGCTATGTTTGGAAGCCCCAGCCTTCACCCCATGTCCAGCTCCAGATGATGACCAGTGCTGGGTTTAGAGTTTTGCCCCAACACCCTGAGCTGTGAACCCAGGGATGGGCTGCAGACACGTCCCTGGTTCCTGTGGCCACCAGGCACTCCACAAAATGATGGGGAAGGCACCCACTCGTGGGTTTCCTCCTCGTTCAAAAGGTGGAACCAATCCTTGAGGGTGGAAACAAGCCATGAAGGTGACCAGCAGCAGCAGGATGGGGACATCCCCCAGCTCTGAGAGCACCACAGGACCCTCCCGTGGGCTCTGCACTGGTGAGCAAAAAAAAGGGCGCGGAGTGGTTAAAACAAGCCTGGGTTAGGGCCTGGAATGAGAAGTATTTGTGTGCTGGTTTCCCTGACCTGGCTGCCTTTGGTCTGGCTGCAAGCTTGCAGGCATGTCTGGAATGACAGAAATGCTGGAGGTCCTGTTCGCTGCGTTCTGCAGCCTCAGCACAGCTCCGTGCAGAGGAACCTGCCGGGGATGGCCCCAGGGGTGGCAGCCTGGCAGATGGAAAGCTTGGAAAGCTTGGAAAGCTGACCTGCTGCTTGTACAGCACAGCATTTTGGGGATTAAGCTGTAGAAATCCACTTTCAAAATAATTTTGCTCAGAGCTGACGTCCCTGCTGCCAGGGCTGCCCTCCTGGGCACAGTGAAATCATCTCCTCCTGGTCATGGTGACAATGTGTGCCCACCCTGGCCTGGCTCCCCGTGCTGGGTGTGGAGGCTGCTGCCCACTGCAGCCTGGGGCTCCTTTGCAGCTGCACTACCCCTGGCATTGCATTTTCCACACTCCTTTTCCTACCAAAACATCCCAGACACTCCCAGGGGACGCTCTGGGGGTTTGCTCTGGTTTTGGCCCTGTGTTTAAAGCTTGCAGCTTTCTAATCCCGGTCTCCATTCCCTGAAAGTGCCCGGCTGGATTCCTGCCTGCACCCAGAGCCTGGCGTGCCCTCCTGCCTGCTGTGCCCACCAACGCTGCCACCCTGCAAAGTGCCACCAGCAGAACAAGTGTGCTCGTCATGGGTTTGGTTTCCAAGAGCTCCCAGACAAGCTCTGCTCACAATATCCCCATTATTCCTCATTCAAATGAGGGAACCACAGAAAAATGTCACTTTGGAAGCCGAGTAACTCAACTCCCCGCAGCTGTGCCTCGGGCCGGGCTCCAGCTGCCCACAGGGCTCTTCCACGCTCACACAAGCGCCAGATTCCTCCCGAAACTCCCTTCCCAGGACGGGCAGTTCCTGTGGATGCGATCCGGGGCTCGGGTTTCTTTCCCCGGCCAGCTGGGCCGCCCCGCGGTGGTGGCACGAACAGGTTTTTTCATGGATCTCGCAGCGCTCCTGCCCACCGCCCTTCCCAGAGATGCTGTCACCATCATTCCCCACCCCGTGCCGGGTAAACTCCGTGGTTTTCCCACCCAGCCCTGCCCCACCAGGCACGGAGACCTCTCTCGAAGGCAGTGCCGGGATGTTGGCTACGGATCTGACCTCGCCCCTGCTGGGAGATGATTCCTGTGGTAATGACACCCCGACATCCCACCCCAAACACAGCCCTGCCCTTCTCTGCGTGCCCTGGAGAGGAGCAGGAGCTGACACAGCCTGGGGCAAGGTGACAGGCCAGGGCAGCAGGTAGGGAGGGCAGGGCAGGGTGTCCCCTGTCACACTGCGGTGGCATTGTCACCGTCCCTGCGACACTGAGCGCCCTTCTCTCCGCATCCCTCTGAGGCGCCGCTGCCCTGCTCAGCCTCCCGCAGAAACCGGCACAGCCAGCCCTGGCCTCGGGGAGGGCTCTGAACGCCACTCCAGGCAGGCTGGTGGCAGGGATGTCCCCTGGCACGGAGCCACTGGGGACACATCCCCTTGTCCCGCCGCCTCTGGACTGGGAGCGGCTGCTCATGCAATGAACTCGGCGGGGAGACAGCGGGTCCGACACCCATTGTCACCTTAAACAGCCATTGTCACCTTAAACACCCACGGTCACCTTAAGTACTCATTGTCACCTTAAGTACTCATGGTCACCTTAAATATCCAGTGTCATCTTAAACACCCAGTGTCATGCTTAAACACTCAGCGTCACCCTGAACACCCACTGCCACCTTAAACACCCAGTGTCACCTTAAACACCCATTGTCACTTTAAACACCCATTGTCACCTTAAACACCCAGTGTCACCGATGCCTTAAGTTTTCTCTTCCCTGTATTCCAGCCCCTGCGCTGCCCAGGGTGCAGCTCTGAGCTCACACTCAGGGTCACTCAGCTCTGCACACAGCAGGGACACAAAACAAATCCTGTTCCTGCTGCACACCAAGGACAGCTGGGACAAGTGTTCAGCCCAAAAGCACAAACAGGGGTGGCTGAAGGGAGGAACAAGAAGGATGGGACCTCATAACTTCAAGATGTAATTGGACAATTAAACCCCAATATTCAAACGGACCAAAACTCATAAAAGTGTGAGGCCTGGTGAGCATTTGAACATTTTGTGACCATTTTGGGTCCACCTTGGGTGTAGCCCTGGCCAGGCTCTTGTCCTGCCCAAAGTGTACCCTAAAGGCATTTTATTAAATCTCTACTTTATTCTCCAGCTCTGTCCATTCTGTTCTATCTCAGCCCTCCCCAGGCATCATCACCCTCAAACACAGGTGCCGTCCCCCCGGGCTCTCCCTCAGGACATCTCTCCTCGCGGGCAGAGCCAGCTCACTGCTCCATGGAGAGTTTGTGCCCGGGCTGTTCCCAGTGGGATCCATCCCTCCCGAGCTTCCCCACGCATCCCTACATTCCCATTCCATTCCCTGACAGCTCTGCTCTGCTCCAGCCCGTGTGAGGGTGGCCACAGCCTCCCCACCCAGCAGCCCAGCACCAGCCCCGTGTGCAGGGCTGGGTTTCCACCTCGCCTGGGTTTATCAAGGATTTGATTCCCGGCTCTCTGCTGAGGCTGATCCCTGGAAATCCACTTAAAAACCAAGGCACCTCCACATCAGTCTGACTCTGTATGTTTGTCTCGCCAGCCGAAGGACTCTGTTCTGTCCTGGTGAGCACCCGGGGACAATAAATCAGTAAAACAACAAACCAGCTCAGAAAATGCAGCTCAGGCACCAAACCCTTCCTCCCTGCCTGCCCCGGCCACGGAAAATAGCACCGCTAATAACAGGCACCCGCTTTCTCTTTAACCTGAGATCTTTACGAGACATCAGCAAATTCGAGAGGCCAATTAAGGAAAATCAGCACTTCATTAGCTTCCTGAAATGCAGCCACCGCTGAAACGAGAGACTCGGTGAAACGCAGAGGAGGAGAACGCTCCGGTCCCTGCGGGCTGCAGCCGGGGAGAGCTGGTGGTGCCTTTGGGAGCCACCTCGGAGTCACTGCGAGGGTCAGCACTGGGCAGTGCAGAGCAGCCGGGGGAATTTTATTTTTTCAAGGTGTGTTCGGTGGTGTGAAATGCTCCCCTAGTCCTTGTTCTGCTCACTGTGGGTGAGCTCATTCTCCATCCCACCTCCAAACCTCTGCGCTGGTGGCAGAGCTGTGATGGCACCGGCACAGCTTAACCCTAGCCCAGCTCCCCTGCAGATGAAAGGGAAAGTCCTGAGGTTTCAGGCTTGGCAGCTCTCCCCTCCCTGCATCCCTTTCCTGCCTTATGGAATGCTTTGTTTTTTAAGACAGCCTTACGAAAGCGGCATGAAAATTTAATGACCCCGGCGCAAAAATCCAATAGCTGCTCTTCACACGCACCTCACTGAGATTTATTCTCCTGCTGAAGCCTTCACACTCCCCTCCACTTCGGGCAGCTCACCCATCCCAGGGTAAAGCAGCATTCCCCCACCCTGGCCATTCCCAGAGCCATTCCACCACTGGGAAAGTGCCTTTTTTGGAGTTGCATTGGACAGACAGATGGTATCTAAACTTGATGTATTTAGCTAAAGCTAGTTAGGCATTTGTTTGAGTTGATTAACTCGTAAATTTGTACTATCAAATGACTAAAAATAAGTAAATTACTAAAAGCAAGCACGTAACAAAGCACAAGCATAACATTTGATTGAATTTCATATTTCTCTTAAACTATTAGATAATAGTTCACAAAGGAATTTTACAACGCTGCTGATTTTTAAACGTTGTGCGGCTGCGGTGCCACACAGGGCGGAGGGGCTTGAGGTGCAAAGTGCTTTTTACACCTCTGTGGATATTGTGAGTACAGGGGGCCTCGGGAGCATCTTCATGGACCCAGATCACCCCAGTGCAGTGAAATTTCCCCTGCTGCCAGCCTGCCTTGGCTCCAAGGAACGATTTCTCTGTAAAAACTGAACATGAGTGATGAGACAGGCACTGCTCATCAAAGTGGGCTTTGACTCTTTACCCTTCCCTGGACTTGTGCTCAAGGAAAGCCCTGCCATTCATCAGGAGAATATCCTCCAGTTAAAACCAGAGCCCCTGATTCTGTTAACAATTTGGCAATGAATTGATGACATTTTCCAGTGGAAAAGAAATTGCAAAACTCTCCCGGGAGCTTCTGGTTTGACCCAAACAATCTGTCAAGGCGAGCTGACGGGAGCCTGCCCGCTCAGCAGCTCGTGTGGCTCTGAGCTCATCCCCAGCCCCAGCAGCAATAAATAAAAAACCAGCAGGATGACAGGGATGAGTTGGGGTCTCTGGCTCCATCGATACCCCTCAGCAAGAAGATTTGAGAGGGTGGACATACAGGTTTTTAGCAGTTCAGTGCCTCAGATGATGGGTTTATTATAATATCAAGAATATCAATATAATATTATAATTAATATTCTTTAAAATATCAATGAACCCCATGGTAAGGGTGGAGGTGCCCCAGTCCTTCCAAACCTGGACTCCACCACCTCCAACTCCAGCCCCACATGCCAAATCCCTCTGCTTCAGCACGGACATCCCTGGCCCCTGTATATCAAGAAAGAAAAGATGCTTAATGCAACTAATAGCTGGAGCTGAAGGAGAGATTATCATTATCCAAATTGCCTGCTCCTCAGAGAGAGCTGGGCAGACTTCCAGGGATGCAGTGGATCTGAGGGATGAGGGATGCTCTGTGCCCCCGAAGCAGGAGGGCTGTGCAGCAGTACCGAGCTGAAGGGATGAGGGGCTGAGGACCCCCGGGTGTAAAACCCCCCATGGGATCCCCGCCGAGCAGGAGATGCCCTGGGAGAGGCTCAGGACGGGGCTGGGGCTGTTGCAATTGCTCAGCAGAGTTCTGGTTGCATTAGGAAGGCTTTGAGCTCCCGGGAATGCTCAGCTGATCAACAGAGAGATAAAGGCTCATTTCTTGGGAAGAGCCGCTGCCCTCTCAGTGCCCACATCCCGAGCCCCCTGATTTACTGTTAGAAAGTTCGCCTTGACTGTGCTCAGCATCATTAAGCTACAAACCATAGACTAATTACAGGGCCCTGGGCAAAAACGTTAATCCAAAGAGCATAAAATTATAATGACTTTCTTGGCATAATTAGCCCAAACAAGATAAACAGTCCAAATAGCAATGGCAGCTCTGGCACAGCCACAGTCCCAGCTCAGTCCCCTGCAGGGTGGTGGGGGGGGGCAGTGGCAGAAGGGGTGTCCTGAGGGCAGGGAGCCCTGAGCTCATCCTGAGGGCGGTGTGGAGGCATCACAGGGCAGCTGGGATGTCCCCACCTCTCCTGTCAAGCAGAGCTGCCCCTTGGTCTGCAATTTCTCCAGGCACTGCGGGGTCCAAACCCAATCCAGCCCCGGGGATGCAGGAAGGATGCAGCACTGGCACCACCACATTGTGCATCCCCCCTTGCCAAACCAGTGCCTGCCCACGGGGACAGCCCACCCCAGAGTCCCCTGGACCAAAACTCGGTCCCACCCAGGCAGGCAGGGCTCCCTTGGGTCTGCCAGATCCAGAAGGAATCACTCAGAGCCCTGTGCCTCTTATCAGTCCCGTGCCAGGGGGCAGTGACCGAGTCCAGGGCCCAGGGAAGTGGCCTCAGGCAGGGTCAGAGGGGCCATTCCCAAAAGCACAGCCTAGAGTGTAACACTCACTTTATCTGCATCTTTATTTATTTACTGCTGACTGGGAAGTGCAACACAAAAGCTAATTATTTCATAAAAGCTTTGGGCAGGGTATTAACGAGCCAGACTTCTAAGCAGATTTCCAAACCTCTTTTCTGTCTCCGCCTCCAGCTCGGAGCCGGCTGTGTCGGGGTGGGTTGGGAAACACAGGGCCCCTTTTCAGTGTGACAGTGGCTCACCCTGCATGGCCTGGGGACAGGCATGGCCCGGGACAGGCATGCCCAGCCTCCACCAAAGGGCTGCCATCCCTCTTTTCTCCCCCTGGAGGAACGCTGGCTGCTCCTCGTTCCAGATGAGAGTTGGAAGCCTCTCTTGGGCAGCAGTTCAGAAACTGAGCATCCATCAGCATCTCCTTCCCAGACCCTGTTAGGAGGTTTAAAGCTGTTCACACCCTCCCACCAAGACGAGCCTTTGGGCTCATTATGTCCCTATTTCCTGTTTTACCAGACTTCTCCAAAAGCAAAAAGAGCTGTCTGGGTGCTGGCAGCTCCTCTGGTGTGCCCAAACTGCCAGCCTTGGGTACAAACAGAAATGTCCCTGCAGCTCAGAGCCTGCAGTGAGGGCAGGGAACACATGGAGTGCTGGGGACATTTTCCAGTCCAGAAAATCCCAACTGGGCGCCTGGCAGACTTCCCCAGGTCAGAGTGGCATTCCTCTCCCTGCCCCCAGCACCAATTGGCTTTATGGACACCCCTTGGAGCCATTCCCCAAAATTCTGCTGGTAAATTCCAGCTTCCAGTTAATTTTTACCATTCCAGACAACACTCTTGAGATGAAATATTGCTCATATTTGCAGCCGTGCTCAAAAAGAAGTCAGATAAAAGCACATGGCTGGAAGCCCATGGAGGAGATCCCCCTCCTCCTCCCCAGACTCTCTTTGGGTGCTCCACCAGTGAGCCCCAGGTCCAGCTTTTGATGGGAAACTCAAATAAACCCATCCCTGTTTTCCCTGCAGGTTCATCCTTGTGTGGGTCTGCCCTTGTGGCAAACCCACCTCCCACCCACTGGAGGCAATGAAACCACTCAAATGTTTTACAAACAGCGTGTTAGCTGGGAAATTTTGCAACCACAGGATAATGGAGACTATCTCCGGGCAGGCAAGAGATTAGGAAGATAAATGACATCGATAAAGGACATTTTAGCCCAAAGCAATTTGAAATCAATGCAAATGGGAGAGTTTTTTCAGGCAGACGTGCAGGTGCTGGGGCTGCCCACAGGGAGGGCTTGGCCATCAGGGCTTCAGGTTCCCTCCTGGCAGCAAAGAGCCAAAAATGGCTCTTTCACTGGGGTATTTACTGGCTGAATAATTTTAATTTCCTGTTAAAGGGGAAAATTGTGTTGAAATTTAATGTGTCTTGAACCAGCGACTGCTTCAAATAAGGGAGAACTGCACCTGCAGCGAAGCAGGGCTGGTGAGCAAAGTGCATCTTCTGGGTGTGGAGATGCTTATTTGTCCCAGCAGTTAAACCACCACCAACACAAAAATCAAAGTGTTTGCACATGCTGTCCCTCCCATCTGTGCCTGTAAAGCTCCCCACAGGGACACCCACCCAGCAGCTTCCACACGCCACCACTCCTGTTTTTTCAGCCAAACTTCAGGGTTTTTTAGGACACATGAAAGAGCAGTGCCAGTAAAGGGGGAATTGACATGAAAAGCCAGTTCCAGATCCTCTGAGCACAATGAATTGCTCTTAAAAAATAAAAATCAAAAAAATCTAATCAAGAACTTTTCCTTTCTTCCCTTTTTTTGGTTTTTTTTTCACCCAGGATGGTGTGTGATGTGTATGGTCTCAAAAGGAGATTTACTAGAGACCGCTGTGACTAAGGCAAGATGTAATTAGAAGAGGGGAGGAACATTCATCATTTGCCAGAGTGAATTAGGTATTTTGACTTCTCAAAAGAATTGAACACAGAGGGTGAATTTTTTCCCAATTTTTCTCACATCTCCAATATTATTAAGTTCAGCTAGAAAACACTTGAGACAAATTGACTCATCTGAGCCCATCTCTTCATAATTGCTACACATTTTAAATTGGCTTAGTTAAATGAACACTTTGCGTGGTGGTTGACAGGCTCTGTTGTCTGGATGCAATATTAAAAATATCAAAATCAACACCAGAGCTAGAGCAGAGCTTGGGGATATTGCTTTTCTGAGCACTGGATATTGCTTTAGCTGGACTGTAGCAAATACCTACAACTCTCAAGGTGTTTTTAGACAGAGATCAAGAGATACTATTCCTTTCCCATTAATAGTGAAGTGGTTTTTTTGTCCCCTTTTCTTTCTACTTAGCAAGAAATTTATAAGCTCATGCTCTAAACTGGGCCAGCAGCCTGGGCTGTGTAGGGAACCCATCCCAATAATGATTATTCACTTTGCAAACCTCCACACAGTGCAATGCCCTCGTATTTTGTGCATTTCCAGTTGTTGGCATGGGATATACCCCACTCCCAGCAGTCAGGAACCTCAAGGTGCCTGATCCTCCCTGGTTTTTTATAACTCCAGGCAGTGATAGGAGCTCTGGGGCAGAGCTGGAGATGCTCAGCATCTCCCCAGTCCCAGCAAATCCTCCCTCCAGCTCATTTCCTCAGTGATGTGCACGTGAGTCGACTCACGGGTCTCTCCAAAGGCTGCTGAGAGTCAGACTGAGGGGAGGAATTTGGGTCTGTGCTTTGCCAGCGTGATCTCAGACTGCATTTGCAAGACTCCAGAGCTTTGTGGAAACCCAAAGCCAGGCAAAATAATTGCTGATACAGAAACATTGGAGCAGCTCAGGCCTGCATTAGATAAGGGATCTTGTTTCTGCTCCCCCTCCCCTTGGCCTGCCTGCTTCCTTTCCACATTGTTTTATCATGAACAGAAAATAACAGCAGAGACAGAAAGGCAGAGCTTGCCAAGAGTGTGATTTATGTTGGCTTGGGAGCTGAAAGCCTTGATAAGGCATCCAAAGCCTTGGATGGCTGCACAGGGGCTGCAGCAGAGCTGGGCACCAGCCTGGCCTCTGGCTGCCCATGGGGCTGCCAGGGGAGGAGGGATGGGGGGCAGAAACCCCAGGGGTGACTGAGAGCAGAAATGCAGCAATGCTGACACTGGGATGGGGTTCCCATCCTCCAGGCCCTTTTCCTGCTCCCACACCCACCCCTGAGCCAGCCCAGCTGTCCCTGCCCTTGGGAACCACACAGGGAATTGACTGCCTGCTCCAAAAAAAGGAACAGCAGGTGAAGCACACCCACCCATGAGGCTGCAGCCTGATGTTGGTCATAAACACCACTGAAAGTTTTGCTGTGAAATGCCCCAGAGATGGAGAGACACTGTGTCTATGGAGGGATGGAGGATTTGCAACTTCCCAGCCCAGTTTGCTGCAGAGGTACACAAATAACCACATTAGTAGAATTTTTTTTCTGAGGTCTGGGATGGAAATGAACGGGTTAGCAGAACCCAGTGTGTATTTGCTCATTCCCACCCCGGCAGTGAGATTTCTCCCTTATTTAAATAACGTCTCCAAGGCTTTACCCTCACTCATCTAATAAAGCAGCGTGTCAACACCAGTTCTGCACCACAAAATGAAGGGCACTCAGCGATCCCCCCGCGGGACAATTAAATAAAGAGGGAGGAAAACAAAGGATCATCTCTGCCTGGGCAAAGACAGCACCGGGAGAAGGATTCACGCCGTGTGCTGGGGCTCCTGGGATGCTGCCAGGAGAGCAGGGCTGGCCAGGGGAATGAAGGGCTCTAAACCACTGGATAAAAGGGATAATTCTCCAGGTAGGATGGGCAGGGGGCTCTGACAGCAGCACTGGGCTGCCCTGCTGCCCTCACATGTTGGAATCAGCAGCAAATGGCTGAAATGGGGATTGGCTGATTCGGAGCAAAAAGCCAATAAAGCCAAGGAAAACACCTCGATTTAGGAGATTGTGAAATTTAGCAAACCCCATCCTCGCAGAGCCTGCCCACAGCCCCAGCACCTTTCCCCTTCCCCACACATCTGCGGCCAGCACCAGTGGTGGCATCCCTGGGTTTAACATCAAGCTTTTTTAATTCTGTTTTTTTAAGGAAATGACTTGAGGGCATTTTTAGCACATCTCCATTGAGTTGCTTGCCCAAAAAAAAGGGAACACTTGGAGAACAGAGCTGTCCTGAAACATCACTGCTGTCAGAAAATACGGTGCTCTTATCCTCTTTGTAGTAGGGAGGCAGGGAATGTCTCCTTTAAAGTGCCTCAAAATGAATTTAATTTAGAATGGATTTCACATTCGCATTTGATGAATTAAAACCAGTGCGGTTTAACAACTATGTAATGGGGTATATATATGATCTGTTAAACAGGTGTTTGAGGTTTAGCAATTATCTAATAAGAGACTTATACATATTACAGTAGATAAACTTCAATAAATATGTTCTTAATCAGCCGGAGAGCACTCAACACACAATTACCGTCCCTGCCACATCTTGTTGAAGCGAGCAGCTGATTCAGAGCACGGAGGGTTTTATGTGCTGCTTAAAAAAAAAACCAAAACCCCTCCCCTGTCTCCTGTTTGTGCTGCTGGGGTGGGGTCTCCGTGCCTCCCACCCGGGAGCCGGGTAGGAACCTCAGCAGTGATTTTAAATTTTTTTTTCCATGGAATATCCATGATGAGGCTCCCACTCTCCTCTCCCTGCCTTGCTACCCACGCGTGCTCCGTCACCAAGAGGAACGGGAAGGGATTGAGGATGGAGAGCTCCATCCTGACCGGAGGGATCTGCATTAGGAGGTGTCAAAAGTGGAGCAGTAGGTTTGATGTGCAGCATAATTTGGGATTTTCGGGTGATCCCCGCCGTGCTCCTGCCTCCCGGATGGCTCCGGGTGAGGATGCACAAACGCGGTCCCACCGCGGGGTTAACACTGCCGTGTTTTGGTTAATTTGCCGCGTTTCTAGCCGGGGTGTTAAATCTAATTAGCACATTAGTGCTGGCGTTCCCAGCTGTAAAACAGCAGGGAAATCCCTGCGAACGCCAGAGATACAGGCGTGAGCTGCCTCGGCAGCTTCCCGCACCCATCCCATGCCCCAGAAAGCCGGGTTTTACCCCAAACCCCCCAAAAGCCGGGTTTTACTCCAAAACCCCCAAAAGCCGGGTTTTACTCCAAAATCCCCAAAAGCCGGGTTTCACCCCAAAGCCCCAAAAAGCGGGGTTTCACCCCAAAACCGAGGGCAATGACGACGCACATCCCTGCCACTGCGGGGAAAACGGACACAGGCTGCTGTGTACAACAGGAAAGTACCCAGAAAGTACCTCTGGGTTCACGGAGTTTGTTCTGTTTTGTGCACAGGCCTCGAAGAGAGAACTTCGCAATGGGTTTGAATCAGCGCCGGGACAGAGCAAAATTCGAATTCAGAAAATCAATTCAAATTCAAAGTTCAATTCTGAAATCGTATCCCTGGTGCCCCGGGAGCTCCGGCAGCCGCTCCTCATCCCCCGGGCTGGGTTAACCCTGTCCCCGCCGTGGACAGGGAGGGGTTTCTCTGCGACCCTCCCTGCTGAAATGGGGGTTTTGGGGGACCCACTGTCCCTCCTCATCTGCGGGACACAGAGATCGCCCTGCCCGGGGGGTTTTGCTCTTTCCCCTCGGCTGCCCAGGATGAGCACATTTCCAACCACGGCGTTCGTGCTGTCTGACAGCCAGGATGGGAAATCCGAGTCGCTCCCAGATTGATTTCACAGCAGCCGAATGCGCGGGCACCAGGCGTGCCCGGGGGGTGAGCATCTCCTCGGGCACAGCCTGCCCCGGCTGAATGATTTCTGCCAAAAAACAGAGGCTGTGGAACCCTCCCTCCTCTCTGTGAACAGCTCTGGCTTCTCCTTTTTCTTTTTTTTTCTTTTTTTTCTTTTTTTTTTTTTTTCTCCATCATTACCAGGGCAATTTTATCGATGACAGTATTGCTGGCTATTTAATTATTCCCTTTTAATCCCTTCAAGCAGACGAGACATAAAAGCAAAGGCCATTAGCGATGTGCCGGGGCATTATCCTGGCGGGCAGAGCGAATCCCAGCCCGGATTGTGCCGCCCACCCACCATCCCTGTGCTGGACAGCCGTGTGGGAGGAGGCACGCCAGAGGGAACGGCGCTTTAAATAGACAGCAAAGTGGGAAAAACAAGGAGGAAGGTGCCAAGGATGCCCCAGGGGCTGTTTCCACCCTCCCCAGAGCGTCCCAGCCCGCAGTCACAGGCACCCGTTGCGAGAAGCAGACAAAGGCTGAGCATCCTCAGCGGGACGCTGTGCTCAGCCCGTGTCCACAGCACCCAAACCCCCTGTCGTGGGGTGTCACCCCCAGCACACCCCCAGGGGTCCCTCCGTGCTCCTGCCAAGGTTCAGCTGACAAACTCCTTTGGAAGGAAAGCAAAAGACATTTGCTGCTTTTTTTAGACCCGAGCGGAGAAGTCGTACAATTTCAGCGTATAAATAATTGAAGGGCTAATGTGATCTCAAACTGAGCACTTATTAAATGGAGACGTCCCTGTTGACAGATGAATTCCTGTAAATTTTCTTTGGTTGAGCTCAGATGCCCGTTTTGTGCTTCGAAGCAGATGAGGTCACCCTGGCTGGGCAGCACACGCTGTGCCTGGCAGGGACCTGGGTCTTTGGAAAGGAAAAAAGGATAATAACAATAATAGTGGTAATAAAGGACTGCGAGTTTAAAGGCTGCAGGATGCTGCACGCAGCACAGAGCACACATTTGCTCTCCCTCTTTCCAAAGGCCCTGAGAGGGATCCCTGGGATGTCCCCAGGCAGCTGGAGATGTCCCTGGCCTGTCCCTATGCATCACCCCAGGTCCCAGCAGTGTGGGAGGGATGGAGGGGAAGGTCAGGACCCCCCCGAGGGGCAGCACACACTGCCCCCAGCGTGCCACCACCTCCCCCCACGCTCCTCTGTGTTTGTGTTCTGCCTTCCTTCAATTATAATTAATAGCGGCTCATTATCAGGAGGGGACCGTTTATAAGATTCAATTAGAAGCCATTTATTTTAATGCTTTTGAACACAAAATGAGGTTGATCTCAGGAAACATTTCATTAGCATAATCTTCCCATAACGAGATCATCTCCTGAGCTTGACATATTTACACGGCGGGTACCAGGGGGAGCGACCCAGGAGCGGTCAGTGGGGCACGGCCAGAGCCCTGCAGCACCTCCCACTGCTCAGGGAACTGCAGTCTTGTGGGAATTCAGCTTTTGTGGGAATCCATCTCTCCCCTGGCACATGCCCCCCATCCCCAAACCTGTGGCTCTGGGAACTGGCAGGCCCCAGGGTGGTCGGGGGTGCCACCAGCGACGCTCTGCCCTTGACCAAACCCTGCTGGCAGCGCTCCCACTGACCCCTCCAGCTGGAGCAAACAGCTCCCAGCAAGGCTGTGCCATGGCACACAGAGGGAATGAGATCATTTCATTCGACTGTTCAGCTTAGGAAATTTAGTCATGAGGGAGGAATGAAAACTTGTGTCTACTCCAAGTCAAAATGCTCAATACTGCATGGCCATTTTTTTCCCCAGGGATAATCATCTCTGATTTGTTGCCCATATGGAAGATGTATTGGTTTTCCATACACCAGATGAGTTATACATTTCATAAGCTGAGCTGTCCATGTATTCAAAGTAATATGATATCATTCACTTATACTTAAGCTGCATAGTGCACCACCACGTATTTTGGGTATAAAACTAAGCCATGGACATATTTTTAAAAGCTTGGCCTTTATCAGAGCCCTGTCTGGAGCTATTGCCTTCCAGAGAATGATGCTCATGGTGTTCTGCCACATCAGCTGCAAAACAGACAGGAAAAACCTCCCAACCCTGCCTCAAGCACCAAGCCCTGGCAGTGCCTGTCCCTGGGGGGAGCAGTTTGGTTTTGGGGCACAGGTTTGGGGCTGCAGAGTGCAGAAAAGCTCTACCTTGCTTGCAAAGGAGCCCAAAGGAGCCCCCTTAGCCCAGGATCTGCCTCACCCCGGGCTCAGACATCCTTTCCCAGCCTGGTGCAACCTCCCTGTTTAATCCAGGGGCATGGAAACAAGCAGGATTGAGATCCCCAGATCATTGCAAATGGGCAAAGGGTACAAAAAGAACATAATTATGATTAGAGCATTGGGGAGCAGGCAGGGACAGGCAGTGCCCACACTGCTGGCCCCTCTGCTGCCCTGCTGGGGCACTGGGCACGAAGCCAAACACTCCCTTTTCCCAGGATCATGTTTTAAATCTGCCTAAACCCCCGGGAGATAAATTCTCCTCCAAAGAAATCTCTGGTGTCACAGCTCCAGATTATCTGCTAGCGCAGGAGGCAGCGCTCAAATATTTGAAATGTATGGGCCATACGTTCTGGGAAATATAACATACACAGAGAAAAAATCCCACTGCCTCCCATATGGGCTCGGAGAAGCTGCGGATTACAGCGCGCCGGGCCAGATGGCCGCTGGCTCAGTGCAGCTGAACAGCAATCCCTGGGCCAAATTCATCCCCAGCACAACCACCCCGAGCCCAAAAGGCTCCAGACATCGCTCAGCTCCTCAGGTTTCACTCCTGCAAGGTGGGAGTTACCTGCCAGGTTGTGATGGATAGCTGGAATCAGGGATGTGCAGTTCCCACTCTGCTAAGGGCCTGTCCCCCCCTCCTAGAGTCCTTCTGGCTCTCTCACCCCCAGGCTGGGAATGGGAAGGTTTGGGGGAATCAGACAATGGGTTCAGGAGCACTTCATGGCACCAAAGCATTTCATACCCACTCTTTGGGCTCTCCCTTGTTGGCCTCGGGTCAAATGTGGTGCTGGCTTGAGGGTCTGAGCCTTTTAGCACAGAAAGCCTGGAATTTTCAGCCTCCAGGGTTCCAGCACTGCCCACGTTCTCCTTGGGGCTGCTGAGCCTGCTGTGCACCCTCCTGGTAGTGGATTTTCACCTGCAGCCTCCCCGTGGGAGCACCAATCCTGCTGTCCCCCTGTCCCCATGAATCACCCCTCTGCAGCAGGGACAGCAGATGCTCTCAAAATGAGTCACAGGAAGGAGGTGAAAGGAGAACCAGGCCCGCCACACATTGAAACTCCCCGAAACAATAAAAGGGCTGAGGACCTAAATCACTCTGTTGTGACTGCAGCAATAATGATTGCTGAGAACTTGAGGGGAAAAAGTGCCAGGCCAGAACACTCCAGGGATGGGGCAGCCACAGCCTCTCTGGGAAACTTATCCCCTCATTAATGCCTTTGCCTTAATGAAGTTGAGTTTAAACACAGCCCAGGGATGGAATGGGTCTCTTGATGCAGCTCTGAGCCCATCCCTGGGGTGCACAGGGGCCCAAGTCCCTGGGACACCCACCACAGCCCAAAGAGAAGCCCCTCTGGCTGCTCCAGCCACGCCTGCCCACCGGGGACAAGGCAGGAGCTGGGATCACGGGAATAAAGACAATTTAGTTTGTGACACAGATTAGGTGATTGCCTGGTGTGATTGGAGGGGCTCACTGTCACCCCAGAGGGAAGGCAGAGAAGGGAAAGGGAAATGTTGCAGGAGAGTTTTGGCCACACATTTAATGAAGCTCAGCTTCCCTCGTTAACCCGGCTCCACGATGGGGCCAAGGGCTTTAATGGGATTTTATGGAGTCTCACAAAGATGTGCACCCTGGAACACCCCTGAAATCCTGCAGAAGGGAGAGGGGATGAGCCCCATGGAGCCCCACGCCCTGCTCAGAGCTCTGCCAGCACAGGGCCCTGAGGATCCCAGCTGGCAGAGGAGCCCTGGCAGTGCCAGCCACCACCAGGGTTCTGCCAGCTCATCCTAGATTGTTCACATTCCTCCCCTAATCTCCAGGCTGCCCACGAGATTCCTGTGAGATGCTCTCAGCATCCCTGAGGAGCCAGGGCTGTTTCCTCCCTGCTCCCCTAGAGCTGCTCAAGGAATTTTGCAGGGAAAGCAGAGGGTGGGGCAGGCATGGATTGGGGGTTCCAAAGTGATGCAGACAAAACCCTTCTTGCTAAAAATTGACATCCTTCCCCCAGCTAACAAAACCACGAAATGGGAGCGATCTGCCCATCCCAGACCCCCCAGCTGGGCAGAGGTGTGGGGCTGTTTGCACCCCGGAAAATAGCAAAGCACAGCCCTGCAGCCCTGGCCTGACTCTGGAGGAAAACCCCGGGAGCAGAGGCACTGCCAGCCAGCAGGGTGCCAGCATTCCTGTGTGTGAGTCTCCTACAGGGTGAGACAGAAAGGAAGAAGGGTCTGAGCAGCACAGAGAGGTGCAGAGAGCTCTGAAATCCCTCTGGCTTTGCCAAGGTCTGTGTTTCACCGAGCCAGCTCCCTCCCTGCCAAATGCAAACATGATCCTCGGGGGAATAACAGAGCAAAGAATTTGGATGAAGAAGCTTTAAGAAAAAAAAAAAAAGGAAGACATCCAATAAATACTTAAGGGAACAACTGAAGAAGAGATTTCCAAAAATTCAGAAGCACAAGGGGTTGCTCTTAGGGGAAAGCCAGTCTGAGCATTTCCAGGAGCTGCTGTTCCAGCCCTGAGCTGCTGCTCCCTGCCTGCCCCAGCAGCCCCCCATGCCTGGGAAGTTTGGCTTCATTTCTGAGCCTCCCCAGAGGCTACCCACCGCAGAACAGTCAGAAACCACCACCTCAGGACATGTGCAGTGGTTAAAAGAAGCCCAAATTAATCCTGAAGAAATCTGGAGGTCCCTTCACTTTGTGCTCCTGCCTTCCAGGCTGTGCCATCCACCAGGAGCCCCTGATGCCAAGGAAGTGCACGCCCCAGGGAACAGCAGATAAGCCAGACTTAATTACCTCTCCATCCTCCTTCCTTACTTTTCTGTCCCTCTGGCCCTGTTTCCAGACCTCAGGCCCTGCAGGGGGATGTGGGGATGCCCTCCCCTGCAGCCCCACGGGCAGGGTGCTCTGTCTGCTGGGCACACGGGGGGCTTTGGAACAGCAACCCCCACCCCTGGGCTCACCCTGCATCCCCCCCCCAGGGCTCACCCTGCATCCCCCCCCAGGGCTCACCCTGCATCCCCCCCCAGGGCTCACCCTGCATCCCCCCCCAGGGCTCACCCTGCATCCCCCCCCAGGGCTCACCCTGCATCCCCCCAGCTCCCACAGACAGGGGGGCACCAGCCTGGGGGGCTGAGCAGGCAGGAGAGGGCCAGGAAAAGGAGCCAGCCCTCGCTTCATTTGCCTGGCAGCGGGGTCACCCCCGGGGTTTGGGGCATTAACTCTGCCCCAGCCCTGGCTTTGCTGCCATCCCACAGCCCAGCACCCTCCTGTCCCACCTGCACCCCCTAAAGGCTGTGGAACATGTGCATTAAATAAATTAAATAAATTATGCTGTTTCAGGATTGATTTAGAGGCGTGGTGGTGCATTAACATCCGAGCAGAGGAAGGAGAAAAGCCTCTCCTCCCCCAGGCAGGATGGAGGGGCTGTGCATGGCCCAGCAGCTCCTGAGCCTGCTCCCTTTGGCAGGGCCAGGACAGCACCCGGGAGGATGGGAAGGGAAGTCTGTTTTTGAGGCAGCTCCCTCAGGTTCCTGGGTTTTCCAGATGGTTTGGCTGTCTGGGGATGCCTCTTGATGCCTTTCACAGAGCGAGCCCTCCCTGAAATACGGGAAATGGGAACTAATGCCAAAGTCAAAAAACAGACTGCAGGAGACTGGGAATACAGATGTGTCAGGAAATCGAAGAGTGGCTTTTCCCCCTCTCCCCTATGGTTGTGGGACTGCTCTTACAGCCAGAATGTTAATGCAAAACAAACCTTTCCCAAAATGTCTGAAGCTAAGAGCCTCTTTCTGCAGAGGAAATTGCTAATTCAGCGCAGGGCAGACCTGTGTCCACAGGAAATGGGAGTCTGGAGGAAAAGCAGGGAATTCCTGGGGAAGGCATCCCTGGATGAGCCACATCTCCAAAGGGATGTGCAATACTGCAGATGGTTCTTGGAGGTCCCTTCCAACTGAATTATCTCACCCCATCCTGCCCTGCTTTATCTGCCACCCCTGGAGCCACGAGTCCTCACAGGGACCTTATTTTGCACCCCCAGCCCTTGGAAAATCTCCATTTCCTCGAGCTGTTTCCAGGGAGACTCTGCCTGTCCAGCAGCAGCCCAGCAGGGAGGAGAAGGCACGCTCCTGCCTGCTTTAAACAAGAAAATCCATACATGGCAGCAAAGTTTGTAAAAGGCAGAATCATTTCGATCTCGGAGTCAGCACGTGATGGAAAGAATTTCCCCATTGGCAGGGCAGGGGAATCAATTTAAGGTGTTTACACAATGCAAAGCTCCCAGTGTATAATTATCATTTTATAGTCAATCAATTGTGATTCTGATCCAGAGCACAGCACAGGAAAATTAGCATTCAGGAGCACCTTTGATAAATTAGCGAGGATTACGGAGTCTGTGTTTGCAGAGATTTTGGTCTGGCACTAAGGGAGGATTTAAAAATGGCAAAGTTTTTTGCCTCTGCAGCTGAATACACATGGGACTGAGGAATTTAAAGCTGTTTAGTTCTGGAAGAGAAGTAGGATTAAAGCTATGGAGAGGGCAGGGATCTATTCTGTATTTGATTAGGAGTTTTATGATGCAAAGAAGCTTTAGGGAACGCTTCAACTCTCAGTGCACAGGATTATACACATCACTGTATTAATTATTAGTATTAGAATAACACCTAGAAACCCCAGCAGCGTGCAGAGCCCTCCTGTTCCATACATTTTGTGTCTGAGCCAAGCCCAGCTGAAGCAAGCCAGGATCTGAGCTGATCCCTGGGGTAAATCACCTCGAACCACCCCCAAGCCTTTCCCAAAGGAAAGCTCAGACAGGGCTGATGAGTGTTTCCAAAAAAAGACCTTCCCTACAGACCTGACATCATCATCCTGCCCAGATCCCTGCAGCAGCTCCTGGGAGGGAATGCAGCATTTCTCCCTGCCTGAGTCCCACTTTGCAAAAAGCCAAAATATCTTCAGCAAGGGGGGAGGAAAAGCCAAACCCTCAGCAGGTTTGGTGGCCCTGGAACCAGGCAGCCCTGGGTGACAGGGGAGGTGAGACAGGCTTGGTGCAGATGGAGAGAGGCTCCCAGGACCCCAGCACTGCCTCACAGCTCTCAGGGATGAAATCACTCCCAGGAAACAGCAGAAAATCAATCCAGTGAAAAGAGATGTTTTTCCTGCCAGGGGAATGGCTTGCCCAGCTCACAGGCTGCACATGGAATAAACAGTTTCCAAAAGCTGCTGAACTGAGAAGCTGAGGTTGCTCCTGGTGGGAGATGCCAGGAGTTGGCAATACCCCACACACCCCACCTGCCCCTCTGAGCCTTTTCTTTGGGAAAAGGAAGAATTTGGGGACTCCTGACTCCAGAAGAACCAGGATTTCCTCCCCTGACCTGTCCCCTCACACACCTTTTCTAAAGTGCCTTTTAGCAGTACAATTAATAGACAAAAATGGACGGGGAGGGGAAAAAAAAAAAAAAAAAAAAAAAAAATAAAAAAAAAAAAAAAAAAAACCAGCAGGAAAAGGGGCCCAAGCAGCAGCTGGGTGCAGGGACTGTGTGTCCAACACTCCCCCAGCAGCTCCATCCTCGGGGAAGCCACCGGACCGGGATGCAGGGAAGGGAAGCTGCTCTGTATGCACAACCCGCCCTCCGCGGGGCTTTATCATGGTAATAGCCAGAGCCCAGTCTGGTGGCAATAATCTCCTCATTCTCTGCCATTTCCTCGCGGGGGTAAAGATCATGGAGCATTAACACAACGGATGTGCACTTTGAACCAGAAGCTGTTCCCTGGGCTATAAATCAGTGCCTGCCACGGCGGCACAATGGCCCTGAAATTAATTACCCTGTCTCTGTGCCAAAGGGAAAGAGCCCTGTGCTGTGGGGATGGAGACACTGGCAGGAGCACAGCCCTGGGGCCACGATTTTGGCTCCACATCTCCCTTGAAACCTCTCCAGCCATCTCATGTACCTGGGATGGTCTGTGCTGCGCCCTCCTCATCCCCAGGATGCTGCTGGGGCTTGAGGAGAGCAATAAAAACACAGATTGGGCTGTGGAGCCCAGTCATTCATTGGGGTAAATCAAAACCCAGTCATTTATTGGGGTTTTGTCCCTGTGCTGATCCAATCTGCTCTGCACAGGGCTGAGGATGGTCTGCAGTGCACAGGGCCAGATTTACAGGGAGTGCAGACACAAAGAACAAGCTGAGAGCCAGAAAGGGCAGAGCAGGAATGTGTTCTTCTCATGAAAACCTTCACAACTCAAGGCATTTCTAACATTTCTCAGATTAAAGAGACATCCACTCTTTTTACACCTTTCCCATCATTTCTCAGAGGCAGAGAAGGAAGGCACCAGCTCTGAACCCTGGGTGATCTCTGGCTGTCTCTCATTTCCCAAGAATAGCTGGGCATTGTTGCCCCTCCACATTCACCACAAAATCTCCCACCACCATGGCATGTAACCCCACAAATGCACATTTTTTTTTCCTTCTGACCATTCTGGCTAAAGCTCCCTGCCAGCAGACACCCCTCCAATGACACACAGAGCCCCTGAGCAGAGGGCACCTGCCAAATTCCATGCCCAGGAGCTCTGGGTGCTGCAGTGGATGTGCCAGCAGTGCCCAGCAGGAATTTGGCTCCTTGGTACCCTTCGGCTGCTCTGGGGGATGCTCTCCCTCCACACCTCCTACTGTTCTAAGAAATGCAATTTCTGAGGAACACAAAGCTGCTTTCCCTTCCCCACAGCCAGGAGGGTCACATCAAACAAGCAGTGAAGATTTCCAGCTGAACAGACTGTTCGGGGGTTGTTTGCTGTAAATTTTCTGGCTGGTTTGTTGTTTGTTTTGTTGTTTTTTTTTATTTTTTCCTACATCTTAAGAACTGGCACAGCCCAGCTCGTACACAAGACCTTGTTTCACGTGAGACATGAGAAGGAAAAATGCAGTTGGTGCCCAGCCCATTCAGAGCAAATCCTGCCTTGTTCCATTCCCCTGGGGAATGGTTTCTCCCCCTCAGGGACTCCTAGAGCTTGTCCCATGCAGTTTGACCCTTCCTTCCCTTTCTGACCCTATTGGCTGACCCAAGCTGTCCCTCCCTGGCAAGAGCTGAGAACAGACCCTGTTCCTCTGTGCATACCCTCTTTTCCCTCTGGAGACCACCTGGAATAAACATTTTACTGCAGCTGGGGGTCAGAGCCTCTTTTGGGTCCTTTTTCCTGTCTGTGAAATATTCCTCCAGAGCCTGAGAAAGTCTGAGCTAGCTTGGACCCTCGGAGGGGTTAAAAAGGAGGATTTATTTCACTGCCTGATTCCAGATCCTTTGGCTCCCTGCACACTGTCACCCCAGCCCTTCCTATGCCACCCTCAGTGCCAGGGCTGGCAGTGCCCCCATCCATCTGCACATCCAGCAGGGTGGCACAGCAGCCCTGATCATCCCTGCCTTGGGGAGCCAGAGCAGCAAATTGATGTGAAAATGAGACCTGCAAATGTTGGTGCTAATGGAAGGGAGAGGTTGTACAGTGCAAATAAAAACACAATCTGAGTGATGCAGAGTCAGATGGCAGCATCCATCAGCTCGGAGATGTTTGCTTGCAAAGCAGAGCTCTTAATTTCACCACCACTACAAAGGGGAAAGGGGGAATTACAGCACTTTTTCAGCCTGGCTTCCTTCCTGTGCAACCCATCCCTGTCTGTACCACAAGGTGTAAAAGGACAAAGAAAGATGAACCAACCGACCAAATCACAGGGCACAGAAAGCAAGTCTGTTTATTGAAGAGATATTTACATTTCAGGAAAGAAAACTGAAAGTATTCCTCTCTCCATCCCCACTGCAGCCCAACACTGAGAGGTTAATAAATAATCCCCTGCATCCCTTTGCACCTGGATGAAACCTTGTGAGGAAATGCCTCTGGGGAGCCACCAAAAAAATTAAAGATTTCCTTGGAAAATTAGATAGGGAAGATGGAAAAGCCTGAGAATTCACCACAGTACAACCTGCCAGGACACACCAGCTCCTCCATCAAGACACATTTTCAGGGCAGTTCCCCCAGAAAAAACCTCTCTCCCTGTCATTTGCTATCACAGCATTAATTATTTCTATTCTGACATCTTCCATAACTGGGTCAGAACCTGAAGCATTTTGGACTCTTGGGGGAGAATCTCTAATAGCTGTTCATAGCTGCTGTGCTGGGGTGAAAACCAAACCCCTGTGCTCAGCAGGGCAGGGAGAAGCTCACCTCTATATTTTTGCCATTTTTAGCTCCCCAAGGTGCAGGGGCAGAGACTGGGGATGGGCCCACTTGGCACCCATGGAGCCCCCCTGATACTGGTGAAGGAGAAAAAGACAAATCCTGCCTGTCTGTGGGGCTGTCAGCAGAGCATCTTCACAAAAACAGACCTTTTGTTTGAACCAAATCCTGTTTTCACTCCTGGTCACACATCCCTTGGTGACCTGAGCTGATGGGATCAATTCATGAATCACTTTTTTTACTCTGAATTAGACCCAAAAGGAAAAATCCTCACTCAGCACTGAGTTTGTCCGGATGATGGTTACAGGTCCCCTCCAGCCTGAGATATTCTGTGATTCTAGAGGAGCTCTTGCTGCTGGGGGCATTTTGGGGCTGCAGAGGAGCTGCTGCTCCCCAGAGGGCTGTGTCCCTCCCAAGTGGCACTGCCAGGCTGTGCTGTCCCTGCTCTGCACCTCCAGCAGGGCAGGAAAAGCACATTTCTAATTAAGTGATTTGGGCTGAAGTTTTTATAACCGAAAGGCCCCAGAACAAGAACAAAAGCTTCCTTTCAGGCAAAATAAATGTTTGATGAGGTATTTAATCAAAACCAGTGCAGCTCTGAGGGAAGGGGAAAGGGATTGTACCAAGAGGGTGCGTGGCTGCATTTTAGAGGACAGAGGGTGCCCTGCTCAAGTCACTCAGGACAACATCCCCTGACTGTCCTGGTGTGACAAGGGACAAAATCAGAATTTGGGCTCTCAGACACCCACAGGAGAGCCAGAGCTGCTCCCAGGGAGAGCCCCAGCAGCCCCTCACCTTCCCAAGGCAAGGCTGCTCCTCCCCAGTCCCAGAGCAGGGAGCTCAGAGGGACCTCACACCCTTCACCCACTGCAGAGGATGCTCTGAGCCCCTTTTCCCCTCCAGCAGGCATCACCTCTCATCCTGCCCTCCCTAAACCCTGTACCAAAGACCTGTCTTGAATATATATATATATATATATATATATATATATATATATTACAATTTTTTCCTTCTAATAATAAAACATTTAGTTCTAGGTCACTAAGCAGAGGAGATGGAAGATGAGAGGGAGAGCTGCTCTGATCTCTTTTGCAGCTTTTTATAGAGGAATGTTCTGCTTAACTGCCTTGGAGGAATAAAAAACCTGTCTGCAGCATAAATGGGGAGCTGGCCCTCAGCCAAGGCTGCAACCTGCTGGTGTTATTAGCCCCGGGGCTCACTGGCAGCCAGAGGTGAGCAGTAATTCACAGAGTGGTGCAAAATCCCATTTTCCCTGGCTGGAAGAGCTGGGTGTTCACAGGAGAGCTGAGCCAGCCCCAAACCCTCCATGGGGGCAGAGCCTGAGGGGGAGATGGGGAGGGAGCAGCTGGGGGGAGCAGGGGAGGGCCTGGAGCAGCAAAAACAGCCAAAAAAACCTGCAGGGACACGAGGGCAGCTCAGCCCTCTTGTCTTGGTCAGATCTAACCCCAACACTTCTCCAGGCAGAAATCCAGCACAGCTTTCCAGAGACCTCCCCTCTCCCAGGAATTATCAGGGTTGGAAAAGAGCCCCAGGATCATCAACCCCATCCCTAACCCACGACCCTGAGCACAAACCTGACCTGGCTGGTGTTTGAACCCCTCCAGGCATGGCCACCTTGCCTTGCTCCAAGCCTCAAGAGTTATTTTGGGAATAACTCTGAGAATTAAAGGGAAAGGGAGCACAAAGCTGGATTAAGCAGAATATGAATTTAAACTACTGGAAGTTCACACACTCCTGTAGCAATATGCTATAAAGCTTTACACACATCGATTTAGGGGCAAAAAAAAAAAAGGCAGTTTGCCTGTTTTTTATTCAGCATTATGAACCAATAAGAGAGCAAAACCCAAGTCATTACTGAAAAGCTGGGGCTCACGTAAGCCTTACAGAAAATGTCTGTCTGGTGGCTTGATAGCCATAACAAAAATGATTAATAATCTGCTGCAGACACTTATAATTGCCATAGCTTCCTCTTGTGAATTTAAATAGCTTTCTTGAATTACTGCCTTTGACATAATCAATAAAGCTGAGTTATTGCTTTATCAGCCAGGTCTCTATGGCAGGGGAGGAACACAAACCTGGGGAGACAAAATCCCTCCAAAAATTCAAAGCCAGGGGGTTTGTCCCCAGCAGGGCAGGGGCACCGTGGGCCCAGAGCCCCTCCAGGGTTATTTAAATCCCTTTAAACAGCCCTGGCAGAGCTGGGGGCAGAATGGGAACCCACGGCAGCAAATCTTTAACAGCTGCTTGTAAACCCAACAACAGGTTTAACTTCTCCCATTCCCTATAAAAGGGCTCCTATTTAGTCTGAGAGGACTCTGAAGTTGAATACAGGGGTTTTTACATGCCAGGGGACACAGGGAGGGTTCCCAGGCCAGGATTCCCATCCCCTGCATGTGGGATATGCTGTCAGTCAGGGATGTGACTTTTCCCTGCCCCCCAAATTAAAATTTTCACCCAAGCCAGCAATAAGGACAAATACTGCATTTTCAAGTTTCAGGTAAAACTCAAACATTTATAGAATTTTTTCCCCCTCCTCTTCTGAAGAAAATAATATTTCTTTCTAACAGGCAGAAAAAAGCAAGGACTGGGTTTGGAGCTCTCAGGAGACTGTGCTGATTTGGCAAAACCCTGCTTTAATTCAAACCCCTTCCAGAGGAGCTTCAGAGACTGCAGAGAAGCACTCCAAAAAGCGAAATAACTTTGGGGCCAGAGCAGGGAGCCCCAAGGAGATGCTGCCCCTTGCCCCACCCCTCTGGAGTGGCCAAGCTCAGCCTCTGCCTTTCCTCTGCTGCAGAGAGGGCTCGGGGTGGGTCTGAGCAGCACCAGAGCTCCCCAGCAGAGCTCTGGGGACAGACTCTGCTTTCTGGTGGCAAAAAAAAAACCTGAAAATGAGCTAAAAACACCTCCCTGGGGTCAGCAGTGTCTTGGGGAGAAGGGGTCTCACAGAAGAAAGGTTTCTGTTTTTGAGGCCAAGCTAAATGCTGATTTTTTATTAGGTTGGGTGGTTTTTAGAGCTCTCATCTCTTTCCTTGGCTGGGGATGGAAACAACCACATGGTGAGAACCCAGTTTCAAATTTGGCTGCCCATCACAGCCAGATAATGCATTGACAAGATTTTCTTGGTCAGATAAAGGGATTCTGCTTGTTTTCAAATTCATGCCTTTGATAGATTCTTTGAAGTGCAAAATATTTCCTTTTAATAAACGCTGCGCCGTATTAGCATTAAACGATTTTTGTTTTTCCTATGAGAATCCCCTGCTAGATCTGCCCAGAAAGCAAAAACACCCCCAAAATTAGGGGAAAAAAATTTAAAAATTTCCCCCGAGGTTACCAAGGACTTCCCATAACTCACTCTGAGTCTGTGCCCTAATGGAGATGGATGAGACACAGGTGGGGCCGCTCGGAGAAAATCACATTTTTCATTTTGATAGCACCTTTTAACAGGAGCTCTCAAAGTGCTTGAAGAGCCTTCAGTGCTGCTTCCCGGGTGTGGGGCATGGCTGGAAGCTCCTTTTGAGGGAGGGGATCAAAAAAGGCTCTGGGTTTTGTTTTCCCTCTGCTCGAGGCAGCAAAACCCAGCCTGGTGCCAGGAGAGCCTCGTGGTGCAGGACAGGAGCTCACACCCTGCCCAAGCATCAGCATCCTGGACCACTGCTTGTGAATAAAGAAATCCCCAGGCCTTCCTGGGATCCAAAAAACAAAAAAACCAAACCAAAAAACTACAACAAAAAAAATCTCACTATTCCTTTGCTTCATCTGTGCTCTCAGCACCGTGGAGGAGCTGGCACAACAAATATTTCCCACAGGATCATTTCTTTCTGAAGAGATAAATGAGCAAAATCTTGTTAAATTGAAGGCCAGAGACAAGTATAAAGTGGGATTTTCCTGTCTAGGGAACAAAAAGAAAAAAAAGTTCCTTTCTCTTGGCTAACCAAAGTGTGCAGCATCTTTTCTTGTCACCTTAATTCCCCAGGCGCTCCCAGCACTGTTGGGAAAAGCCTTGCACAGCAGGAGAGCACCCAGCACATCCCTGGGGGGAAAAGGGGATTAAGACTCATAATGAAATCCCAGTTTTAGTGGAAACCTCTCCTTAATTCAATCAGCACCACGGATATTCCACTGGAACACATTAAGCTAATGCACAGGGGAATTAGAGGGGCTGAGACGCAGGGTGGGGTGGTGGAGTTGTGCTGGGGAGGCTCAGCAGTGCCCATGGGTGGGACACGAGGAGGAATTTGGGGGCATCACCTCGGGGAGGAGAGGATTTGTTGTGTCCTGGGGGTTTGGGCAGTGACACAAAGATGGGGCATGATAGGGACGGGAAATGCCAGCTCCTGTGAGATTTGGAGGTCATAAAATTATAGAATGATTTGGATTGGAAGGGAGTTTAAATTCATCCAGTCCCACCCCATCCATGGACACCTTCCACCATCCCAGGGTGCTCCCAGCCCTGTCCAGCCTGGCCTTGGGCACTGCCAGGGCTCCAGGGGCAGCCACAGGGAACTGTGCCAGGGCCTGCCCACCCTCTGAATAAGGAATTCCCTCTTAGCATCTAATATAAATCTTCCCTCTTAATTTAAAACCACTCCCCATCACCCATATGAAAAGTTGCTTTCCCTGTTTCCTTTACACCCCTTTTAAACACTGAGAGGAGGTGACCAGACTGCCAAACTGCCAAACCCCAAACACAGGCTTGGCTCCACTGCCTGTGCCTCAAAGCAGCTCCTGCATTCCCAGCACAGCCTCAGAAAACCTCAGGAAATGAGGGAAAATAAAGATCCTCCTGCAGCAGCGGGAACAGAGAGTGCTGGCAGGAGAAGGAAATGTTCCTGCACTGCCACTGCAGCTCTGACACCTTCTCCAGGGATAAAACAAAGATAAAGCTCCCATTCCCAGCCCAGATGATTGATGATGGCAAGGGAAGGAACAGCTTCTGGGGAAAGGGAGAACAGCGACCTGAAAATTCCTGGGGAATGGGAGATGCTCTCTTAGAACTGGAAATTCAGTTCCTGGGGATGGGAGATGCCCTGGGAACACAGAAGCTCCTCTTCTCTTCCTCCCCCCACACTGCAGCTTGTGGGATTGTGAATTTTCATTTCCACAACAAAATGATTTAAAGAGCAGAGGGGCCAGCTCCTGCTCTCAGCTGCATAGAGGAAATTCCTGTCTGTCCCTCTGGGGCTTTGCTTTATCCATGCATCTGTACTGGAGCTGCTCCCACCACCACCTTTTCATCCTTTTTGACTCTTGCTTCCTCCAGCTCCTCACTCAGCTGCTTCCATCACCAAGTCTCACAATTTCCTGAGAGCAGCAGCAACAACCACCAACCAAAAAACCTATTAATGCTGAAAATAAACCTATTTTAGGGCCACCATGAGCAGAGAAAAGGAGACAGGGTGAACAGATGCATTTTCTAAACCCAGGAAAACCTTGTTTGCAGGTCAAGATAAACAGGCACCCTACAAATGGAGAGCCAAGGGGTGAACCCCTGGCTTCTCACAGCTTTGGGATCTGCCCTGCTACAGGGACACGACTGGGGCCAAGCCCCTGACACCCCAAATCCATGCCACTGTTGGGGAGCACATTCACCTCAGACCTTTGCAGGAGCACAGCTCTCATGATACACCAAAATCAGGCACCCAAAATTAAAGGCACGAAATCTTTTTGATTCCCACGGAAAAGGAAGATCCAGCTTTTGGGACAGGTGATGCTCTCTTAGAACTGGAAATTCAATTCCTGGGGATGGGAGATGCTCTCTTAGAACTGGAAATTCAGTTCCTGGGGATGGGAGATGCCCTGGGGACAGAAGCTCCCCTTCTCTTCCTCCCCCCACACTGCAGCTTGTGGGATTTTGAATTTTCATTTCCACAATAAAATGATTTAAAAAGCAGAGGGGTCAGAAAGGGGAGGAAGGGTCAAACTACATGGTACAAGCTCTAGGGGTCCCTGAGGGGAGAGAAACCATTCCTCAGGGGAATGCAACACTTTTCCATGGTGTTTTTGGCAGGCAACGAGCCAAGAGCATCAGTGCCATGTCCCACCAGGGGTTTGGCCACCTTGGCTCATCCCCCAGATCCCTGGAAGAGCTCAAGGCTGGGTTGGGCAGGGCTCTGAGCACCCTGGTGCAGTGGGTGCCATCCCTGCCCCATGGCAGGGGGTTGGAGCTCGAGCTTTAAGGTCCAAAAAAACCCATTTTGGATTCTGTGAGCCCAGTGCTGCTCCATCTCTCCCTGACAGCTGCCACAGACAAGGAGGGGAAACCAGGGAAATTGAGCCGTGCAAGATGCATCAGTGATTGAACAGGGGGAAGGAAAGGACAGCAGATAAACCCTGGTGATTTAAATGTAACCTGTAATTAGCAGCTAACACACAGGGAAGGTGGCCCTCGGATGGAGCCGAGGAGAATCGTGGTCATTTACATTCCCCGTGGGTCCGGGAGCAGGCAGGGAGCTCCCACACACTCTGCCAGCACTCGCATGTGTAAATAACAGCTCCTTCAAATGAGGGAAGGAATTTACAGCAAACAACATTCTGTGTGCTCGCTCGAGTATCTTATGTTTAAATAATAGGAGCTAAGTGATGCATTTCTGCTCAGGCACTAATCACTTGCAGGGGCCCGCAGCTCCGTTAGGGAAATTGCCTTCTTCAATCATTTAGGACCATCTACGGCTCCTCTGGACCCAGAGCTGCTCATTATTTGCCTCAGTGCTCCTCTTACTCACACATGGATTTTTTGGGGGTGAAAAAAAATCAGAACTGGGGGTTCAAGAGCTCATGTGTGGGTTGCAGCCAGCCTGACACCTCTGGGCAGCTCTCAGTGTTCCTGGCACAGTGCTGGGAGGGAAGAGATGCAGAGGAGACCCCATTGCCACCTCCTGTCCCCCATTGCCACCTCCTGTCCCCCATTGCCACCTCCTGTCCCCATCCCAGCCTGACACACAGCCCCGGGCAGGGACTGTCAGTGCAGGCAGTGAGAGCTGCCCAGAGCAGAAATAAAGAAAGCAGAGCAGCTCCCAGCAAGTGCAGCAGCCTCTCTCCCCTGCAAGCACACTCAGGGCTTCCCTTGCCAACCTAAACATTATTTTAGCTGCAAAACCCAGACCCAAATCCCTGTCACGCTTGGAGGCCGGCAGGATTTTATAACCCAAGCTGGAAAACAAAAGGCCAACACTTGGTTTGAATGCACCACAGCCTTGCCCTCGGCAGGTGAGAGGGGAAAGTCCTTCCCTCAGGGCTCTGTGGATCACCTGGAGGACACACAACCCACACACCCTGTTCAGGCTGCTGTGCTTTCCCAACTGCTAAAATTCCAAGTAGGCATTAAATATCTTATTGAGACTATCAGCACATACAATTTGTGGTCATTAAATGCATTTCCTTTATGTTTCCCCGAGGCCAGAACAAACCTTGTTTTCAGCTCATTTGCAAGAAAACTCTCTGAAGACTATAATTTACCTGCTACCAACACCATAAATCTTTAAAATTAGTTACTTAACTGTTTGCTAATGACCATGGATGTGTTCACTAATACAGCTACTTTTCAATTAGCTCACAAGAAGGAATTTGAGCAGAGGGGAACGCTTGGATTTTTTAAATGTAAGCTAACGTTATCCCAAGGTAACTGAGACAGCACTAAAAGACCTTGCCACTCCAAACCTGCAGTTTGGGGACAACAACCCCATCCAGGTTTAGGATCCATCCCCATCCATCCATCCCCATCCAGGGATAGCTGGGTTCAGGCTCATTACAGCATCCAGGGCTGGCAGCACACACAGGTACACCAGAGCAGCAAATAACCCAAAGAATAAAGAGGAAAGAGGGGTATCCTCACTGTGGGCAGGCAGATGGGAATGGAAACAGCAGCTTGGGCCAGCACAGGGACCAAAAGGACACAGAGAGAGGCAATGGGACCAACAGGGCTCCCCTGAGCTGTACTTTCCCTACAGCATCCCCTTCCCCCATCCCCTCCAGAGCTGGCTACAAACTGTCACACTCCCCTCCTGCACAGGGGCAACAGTTCTGCCTCAATTCCCACATTTATTCTTAATTACCTCGTGAAGAAGTCAGATATATTGACTGCCACCTGTTCGATCCATAATTCATGTGCCAGGAGCAGCAATTTCCACAAGTTCACCTTGCTGGATCCTTCCAGGGGCAGGGAAGGCAGGGTTTTTTCCCTGGGTGTCAGCAATCCCATGCTGTTAGCAGAGATGGATCCCTGCACGTGCCACGGGGGCAGTGGATTTCCAATCACTGCTGCAAAAAGCACAGGGGGCTACAAATATCAGCACTGGGAGGCATTTTGCAAGGCAGACATTTTAATTTAAATCGATGAGTTATTGATTCATTTTTCATGCAGGGAAGGGGAGCTCAGTGTGTATTTCTGCCACTCCAGCTGTACTTCTGATGACCTCAGGCATACAAGTATAAACCTGATGTAAAATATTTCCTTTCCTAATAGGGAAGCTTTTATGGCCTTGGACCTGAGTGAGCAGAAAGTCATCTGGGAAAGGATGCCTGACTAGGAAAGCATGGCAAGGAAGGTAATTAATGTTTAGCACATACTCTCAAATTAGCCTATCCCTGAATAGGAAGGAAATGAATCACGAGCTGAACTTTTATATAGCCTCAGGGTCTTCTCAGACACTTACAAAATTTCCTGGTGTACAGGAGCTGATAAAGGGCTCAGATCCCCACACCTACAGGCTTGGGGAGGAGCAGGATGAAGCCAGAAGGGAGAGACCTGTCTGCTTTTGGGAGGCTGCCCTGTGCCCAGCGTTTGCTTTTGGGAATAGGGAAGCTGGACAGGGATTTTTTAGGGCAGCATCTCCATTAAGAAGCTCAGGGACCACAAGGAAAACTGGCTGTTGAGCTGTGACACTGGAGAGCACAGTCCCTCTGCAATTAAAAGAATTACCAAGATGTCATTGATCCTGATTCCTGCTGGGAACCAGCCCCACACCCACCACGAGCTCTGCCCACGTTCCAGGCAGGGTCTCCTGCCACGTTCAGCTGCATAGGGCAGGGTGGGAAGCTGGCACCTTCCCCTGGCAATGCAGAGAGGGAGGGACCCGTGGATACAACACTCTCAGGAACCCTGCCCAGCTTTTGCAGCTAGAAACATCCTTTTCCCAACGATTTTGCTGTTTTCTGAGGTGATTCCCCAGCCATGGCTCCTTTGTCTCCCATAAATTCACACTCTCCAGTACCAAAGCCATCACCCAACACTGACATCCAAGTGTAATGTCACAGAGGGTGAGGCTGTCCAGCCAAGGAACAACTAACCACAGTCACCAAAATCCTTGTCTGGCTGCCACCTCCCTCAGAAACCTGCAAATGCAATGAAAATGGCAGGAGTGCAGCCTGGCTGTGCAGTGAGCTCTGAGGGGAAGTGGTTTTCCACAGATTTCCATGAGATACCAGCAGCTCCTCGCCCCGGCTGCGTAATTGCCTTCTTTGAAGTCTGGCTCATAAACCAGCAACAACAAAAATCACTTTCATGTCTCTAATAAAGCAGAACTATAAAACCACGAGGCAGCTTCCAAGGAGAGCTGACCTGTGCGAGTCAGGACAGCAGCCAGGGGTTTGGGCTGGCTGCCTGGCTGAGGACATCCAGAGGAGATGAGAGAGCAGCAGCCAAGGCAAGCCCGAGTGGAGGGGCAGTGCTGGGGCAGCACCAGCCCCTGCCCCGAGGGATGAGGATTACACACTGCAGAGAAACTTTTGCCATGCTCATTTCGAGAAATATTGTGTTTTAGCCCCAAAAGCAGCTCCCACAGCCCACCTTTGGCTGTGGGCAAGGCAGCTGCCTTGTCCTGTCTTGTGCAACAGCATCATCTGGATCCTGGTGAGCACCAGCAGGAGCTGGGCACCAGCAGGATCAGCCCTTTCTGCTGCACCAGAGGGCTCTGAGCCAGGACAGCAGCCCAAGGGCCCTCTGCCCTCTCTCTGTGCCATCCTTTGGGGACAGATTTGCTTCCCCTGAACACCAAGCAACACCCCAGCACCCCTCTGCAAGAGCAAGCTGCCACCGCTGGGATGAGCAATGCAGAAAACTCTCTATTCCTGGAGGCACAGCCCAGAACCAGCCCCCTCACACCATCCAGGAGCGTCCAGGCACCAAAGTGGCCTTTATTCACCCCCAAATCCTCTTTCCACAGAGAGGAATAAGGCCTGAGGAAACATTTCCCCCAGCTGCCTGATGAGAGATGCCAACGGTGCAGTCCTGAAAGAGTCCCCAATGCAAAATCTTCTGCGAGAGCACAGGGAGCTGCTGCACTCAGCCAGGTGTTAATCACGGCTTTTTGGTGAAGGAGACATCACATCAAGGGCAGTTTTTCTCCCCAGCACTACAGCAGAACAGCAAATACAGACACCAGGAGGGTTTTGCAGGTGGAAAGGAAAAGCTACCAAACATTATCTGGGTAATCACGCCTGGGATGTTTGCAGAAGAAACCCTTCTGGTAATATTAAACGATAAATTATCTGCCAATAAGTGCCTCAGCACCGATCAGAAGGCATTTCAGAGACGAGCGGGAGATGGGGCCGGTGGTGACAGTGACAAATTGGAGGTGCCGGCAGACACGGCGCCCTTCCCAGCGAGGCGCTGAGGAAATGCCGTGTGTCAGCATTTACAGATGGAACCTGCCGCAGACACCGCCGGGCACGCTGCGAATTCCTCTGAGTCACTCGGGTTCACGGGCGGCTCTCTCCCAAATTAGGCTGACTGCGGGCTCATTTGCAGAGGGAAATGCAAAAGCCGCATTTGTCATGCACCAGTGTCCCCAGCTGGCTGCAGGGCTCTGCTTTTAACCCTCTCCTTTCCTCCCCGCAGAGCTTCCCGAGGGACCTGCTTGGGGCAATGCGTTTTGACCGAGACCCTGGCGCCGAGGATTTGATGCTAAAGGACATTAAAAGATTTAGCTCAAAAAAAAAAAAAAAAGAGACATTTCAAGCCTAAAGCTCAGAACTGAAAGGCAGTCAGGGATCAGCCCCTGTCCCATCCCAAAGGACAGAGGCAAATCTCACTGTGGGAAACTTCAGGATTGCGATTAGACGAGGAAAAGCAAGAAAGGAAAGCCAAGCAGTGCCGCTGCCGGGGACAGAGGCTGCTCAAAGGCACCTGGGCTGGGCAGCGGGGCAGAGGAGCCCTGGCACAGCCCGTGGAGCTCTCGGAGCGGGGACTGCCTGGCCGGAACGCGGATTCCGGGCGAACAATGGCTCTTTGTGCGCTCAAACCAGCAGATGGCCCGCAGGGTGAGGAGCCAAGCCCGGGGATGCGCTGAGCCGCTGGAGCAGGGATGAGGAGCGACAAGGGCTGTGGAGGTGACAGGGTGTGACATCGCGACATCCATCCCCCTGCCGAGACCTACAAACACCCTCAAAGCCCCCAAAAGTCTCCAAAGAGACCCGGAGCCCGAGGAGAGCGGATTGAGCGGGCTCCACAGGAAAGCACACCTCTGACCTCTCACAAAAAGCAGAAGGTGGGTGTAAGAAATAAGAGAAAGGCCAGCAAAGGCTGATTACTGTGAGGAAAAACCTCTCCAGAGAAGTGCCCTGAGTGTGCCACCCCCTGCAAGGAGTGCAGCGAGGGGATTTTGTGCCAAAATCAGCAGCCGAGAGGGAGGAGAGCCCAGGCAGTGAGTCAGAGGAAGAGGTTTTGCCTATAGATGGTGGAAGTGCAGCAGAGCTGGGGAGGGGAAAGGGCCACCAGCAGCAGATGAGGGGATGGAGCAGCCCCGAAACCCGAGCTGTGAGGCAGGACGAGCCTGGGCTGCAGATCCCTGCATTGTGCAAGGCAGTAAAAGCACAGGAGCCCGGCCAAAGGCTGCGTTCTGCAGCGCTGCTGTCACCGCCCCAGAGGGCACCATAAACACGGAGCAGCAGAGGGAAGGACGATGGGAGCAGCGGAAAACCAACAATGAGTTATAACCAACTGAATTAATGAATCCAAGGAGCCCAAAGCCAAAACGAGTGGTTCCTACAAGGGAAAAAACTAACATTTGTGCCCTGAAACCCAGGGAGATGTGCCCTCAGGTTACCAGGGCACGGCTGGAAGGAATGGGGCAGCTCCTGAGCACAAATCTGTGCTGGGAAATGTGAAACTGCAGCACCAGCCCTAAGATGTGCGGGTTGGACCCTCTAGGGACACCTGGCACTGAAAGGAAGATGCACAGGAGGACAGAACCAGCCTCTCCAGGCACAGCAGCAGAACACAAACACACTGGTTTCAGCCTAAAAACCCCGGCAGAGCTGCACAGGGGCAGGGGAAGGTGTGCTCAGGGTGGGGGGCACACGAGGGTCCCCAGCAGTGGGGTCTGGGGCAGGGCCAGCCCGAGGTTGAGTTTCCATTCCCTCCCACCTGAGCTCACCCCAAGCAGCCTCCGAGGAGTTCCACGCTTCCCTCAGCTGCCAAAAACCACACAGGAATTTGCATCCTCACAGCCCCAGCACCTCTGCTCCTTTTCCATAAACCCCGAGCTGTTCTAAGCAACAAAACCTTGATTTCCTGTGAATTTGAACAATTCATCCTGGCAGCCCATCCAGGAGCACCAAGGGTCCCACGCTGCCAGATGCTGCTGGCATTGCCATGGAGCAACACAATAAATCTCCTGTAAACCCCTGATTGCCACCCCCCAAATCACACAGGCTGTGGCTTTTGCCAAGCTGAGCTGTTAGGACAGAGGGGGAAAAAAAGACTTCTGGGGATTTATTTCTTGACCCAAAGCTATCCCTTTTGGAGGGGGCCTTCCATGCCAAGGTGTAACTAAAAATAATAATAATAAAAAATCTAAAAAGAAAATAATAAAATCACATTCATTAGTCAGCTCACTTGGCTTGTAATAAGAACGTAATAAACTTTCCATATGTCTCTGATAAACTAGACAGCTTAAGTTACAAGCAGAAAAAGCCATCAATTTTTAAAATGTCAGAATTTGCCATGAGGTTTGGGCCAAGCACTTGTTCCTAACGAGACGGTGGAAAGAGTCAGATCCAAGTTTAGAGACAAAAGAGCTGGAGGAGCAGTGAGGAGCCAGCTCAGCACTCCTGGCTCCTTTCAAAGCCCTTGTTTTCTCCCCAGGAATGTCATGGTGAGCTCCTTCCCCCGGTGCTGGCAGCTGCTCCCTGCTCCCCAAGCAGGACCTGTCCCCATCCCAGCAGGGATGGGAGGCACTGCTGACCTTGCCAGGACCTCCCTCAGCAGCTCTGGAGGCTGCTGCAGGCAGGGACACCCCTCTGCTGTGAGCAGGGGCATTGATGAGGACACCTTGCACTCCACATTTTGCCCTCCAGTCCTGGGGGTTTGGATGCTTTTACCCCAACTCCATCCTGGTGCAGGGAGCAGTGGGACAGGGACCTTCCAGGCTGGCAGGGTCCTCACCCTGAGCTCAGCTCTGATGGAGCCAGCAGAGTGCACCAGAGCAGCTGCACTGCTCTGGAAAAGGGCCCTGAGGAGTTCTGGTGCTCCTGGGTACGACCCAAACTTACTCTGCTGGTCAGAGTCACTCACAGCCACAATGGAAATCTGTCCCTGTTGGAGGCCTAGAAACTTAGATTTAGGATTTTAGTATTTAATAATATGTGTGAGTCAAGATGGAGGATTTTGGGTGTTGTCTAAGCCCTTCTTCTTCACGGGTTTGGGTGGTTTTCTGTAATTGGGTGAAAAGGTCTGCCTTGCAGGCCTTGGGTGGTCACTATTGGGTCAAAAGTATAAAAAATATAGGTGTCATCTCATTATTGCAGGTTTATCACTTAAATAACCTTGGCAAAACTTAAAAGTGCTCCATTTTACCCTCCTTTTCTAAGAACTCATGGTATGTGAGTCTGTAAATAGATAATAAACATTCCAAGTTCAAACCCAAACTTGGGTTTCCAGTGCCTTTCATCCTGACCTGGGCAGAGATAAAGAAACCAGAACTGTAACATTTTCCCTGCCACCTTCCTGATGCTGAGCTGTTTGAGGGATGGGGCCAAACCTTCAGCTTGTCCCCACCAGGGATGGTGCCCATGGATGGCAGCACAGGGGATGCAGAGTGGGACTGTGGGGTTTATCAGAGGCTGCTCCCCTGCCCCATTCCAGCCCTGGGATGGCAGGAGCAGCAAGCTGGGGCTGATCTAGAAATATTTTGCAGCCTGTCCTCTGTGCAGGTGGGCACAGAGTTGGCCCTCAGCTGGGGTGAACCTGGGCAAACCTGGCAGAAGGATGGTCCTCCAGCATTTTAATTACAAAGCAGTAGGCGAGAACAGCCCTCCTGATGTTCTGCAGGAAATTGAAGTGCACCAGCACAGCAGACATATTCCTGCACGGCTCCCCTAGCAACTCTGGGAAAGATTCCAAGTTCCTGCACCATTAACATTTAAGGAATCATCTCTGAGCTCTGGTGCTGAGCAGTGAGGAGAAGCAGGGCGCTGTAAATGGATTTGTTGGGTGTAGGTCAGCCACTGAAGGGGCTGCTTAAATCAGGGCCTGCTGCTCCACACTGACACCAAAGGTCTGCCTCAAAGCCCTTCATCATTTCCAGTTTTCCACCTCTTCTTTCACTCTTTGGCCATCACCAGGCCATGGCAATATCTCATGGCCGTGCCCTCCGTCTGCACAGACCCTCAGGTGAGGGGACACACAGACCCTCAGGTGAGAGCAGCCGCTGCTCCTGCCCACCCTGAGGCCACCAGGGCCAGCTGCTGCTCACATCCCAAATTCCCAGGTGGATCATCCCATGGGAAGAGGCTGCAGGCAGCAGCAGGAGCAGCCCTCATTCTCAGCCCAGATCCAAAATTACCTCCTGCCCCTCCCCTGGCTGCACCACCTCAATGCTGTGGGCAGGGAAATACAAATACTGTGATTTATTTCCCCCCACACAGCATTTTGACATCTTTATTGGTGTTTGCAGCAGGCACAGCCCCTGGTGTGAGAGCAGCACTGCACACACAGACCCTGGCAGGAATTGCATCCTGCAGTGCCCTGCACAAGGGGCTCAGGCTGCCCTGGGCACCCCTCCCTTGGCATCAATCATTTCCTCAATCACCATCTGGCCCTGCTGCAGAAGCTCCTTATGCCTCGGGCTGGGTGGGCAGATACAGGGCAAGGCTCTCCTCTGGTTTTATTCTCCATGCCCACCCCACACTGGAGTTTAGCCTGGGTTCCCCTTCTCTCTGAGGGTTGAAATTGTTCCTTTTCAAACAAGCCTCAGCTCCCTGGCCTCAGGGTCCAACACCAGCCCAAAAGATGCAGTTTCCTCCCTCCCCTCTTTTAGTTAACCTGCCCAATGCTACCTGAGTGTAATTACAGTTATAAGCTCCTGAATCAGTGTCCTCTGTCCCAGATACAGTATCAGTTCTGCCTCTGCTACCCCTCTTGCAAATGCATGGATTTGGGGTTCTCAGTTGAAGAACCTAGGTTAATTTTTTTTTCTCCTAAGCCTGGGTCTGTCCTGGTGCAAGCTGCTGGGCAGCACAACCCACAACACTCCAAACCATTCCACCTCTTAGAAGAGAGCATTTTCCATGGCCCCCGCCCCTTCCTGCAGGCAGCAAATGAGAGAAAACGGTAAAAACCTGACCCAAACATGCCCCTGTCCTGGCTGAGCTGTCCCCAGCAGGATGCACTGCCCTGCCCATCTCCTCTGAGGTGGTCAGACACATCTGGTAGTCATTGCAAGGGACAGCAGGACCACCCAGAGCTTCAAAAGGCAGGATATGCACCCAAAAGCCCATGTGCTTTTTTATATTTAAAATAAATTTATTTTAAATTTATTATAAATATAAATGTATAAATACTTCTGAGTATTTATTCTCAGCAGTATTTCAGTGACTGCATGAAGCCAGTGAGCTGCTCAGCCCTGCTCAAGCCCAGCCCCACTGTTCAGCCCCCCTAAACCCCCCAAAGCAGTGTGAACCTGGGCTGGGAGCAGGCTCTGAGGCCAGCCCTGCGTGGTGGATGGACCAGCAGCCCTCCCACAGCAAGGCAGGCACAGCCTGGCCAGGCAGAGCCAGCCCTCACACAGCCCTGCTCACCTTTGGAAGGAAAATTCCCACTCTGCTGCACAGCCCTGCATTCCTGGATTCATTTTCCCTATTTCTGCAAGCTCCAATCCCCTGGTCAGCACAGCAGGCAGGAGAGTCCAGTGCTCAGCCACGGTGGTGCACTGGCATCAATCACCAGGCACAGCAGAAATAAAAACGTGGATATTGCTGCTCCAGGATTAATGCCTCTTGCTGGGAAAACAAACGTCCCAGTCCTGCCTCAACACTCATCTTTGATAAACGATTTGACTTCACCTTGACGCTCCTGTAGCAGCAGGAGACCATTACCCTGCGACAATGTTTTATTCTATTGACATTATCTCTTAATTATAATGTGAGGGATATCAAAGAGAGCAGGAGCCCACCAATTCCTCAGGCAGAGTTTCTGTAGTTTCCCCTGTCAGGATATCTGGGAGAGGTTTATTACAGCAGTTCAATGATCTGCTCAAGTCCAGCCTGCAAAGGGGACCCTGACCCCTCAATATATGGATTTTTATCCAGAAGCAAGAGGCTGCTGGCCTGGTTTCCATTTTTTTTTCTTTTTTTTTTTTCCTTGGTTTAAGATTTCCAGAAGCAGAGAGCTCTTCAGAAAGACAGAAAGGTCGCTTGCATATTTTAAACCGAGATTTTTAGCAAGATTCAAAAGGGATTTGGCATTTACTCTACGTCACTTAACATTCAGATGCAATTTTTGGAAGGGAGCACAAACCTTATGCTTCAGGCACTCTGCCAGTTGCTAACTACTGGCAGAGGCTGCCAGGTGAGCTGTGTGCTCACCTGGGCTATTTTGGGGTTATTTTCTCCCTCCAGAAGCCCCCACGAGCAGGCAGAGCCCAGACAGAGCTGTGCAGAGCCCAGCCCATGCTGTCAGCAAACCTTGATTGGCATGAATTGTTTGAAAGATTTGTTTTGCAGACCTGCTCTGCTACACAGAGAATAAACGAGAAGGTGACCAAGCCTTGAATCTCCGACCCTCAGCGAGCATCCCCGCTCCTGCCCCAGAGCCCGTGGAAGGGAGAAAAAATACCCAAACCCAACCCAGCAAACAGCACTTTTAATATTTAAACCGAGCCAAATGAATTAAATTGGAAGAGAGGACGGCAGCAGGATGAGCTGCGGGGCAGCTGTGGCACCGCAGCCCTGGCACTGCCCGAGGGCTGGGCACGCAAAATCAGCTTCAGAATCACAGGGAGAGGGTGGAAAATCACAGGGGAGGATGGGGCTCATGTAACATCTCCATGCCTGAGCCGGGGGCAGAACGATCCAAAGGATCGGCGGCGCCCCAAAGGAGCAGGGAGAGAGGCTGTACGCTCTCGGGACATCCCCAAACAACCACAGGCTCCAGCAGGGACAGGGTGACAGGGACAGGGCTGTCTCAGCCCCACAGCAGCACCCGCTGCTCTCCCAAGCCAGCCCTGCCCAGCTCTCTCCACCAGCAGCTGGAAACCGGAGCGTGAAGCTCTCCACAGGGAGCATGTGTTGATTTGTTTCACGATTTCCATTAATTACCAGGTAAATGAGATCCCTGCACACTCCTTGGGCACCTCGGCTCATCTGTTTGGGCTGTGACAGCTGCTGGAGCAGTAAGTATGTTTTCATCACATGACACCTGGCAGTGCATCCTCTCCTCGCTCTGACCTCCACGATCATCCCATCTGCTTTATTTCAGCATCCTCCCCTGGAATTTGCTCTTAGCAGCTAAAAATCCATCCCAGTGCAGGCGGGGGGGGTTCTGAGCCCCCGAGGCTTCAATTAACAAGGGGAAAGGACCTTGGAGCTGGAGGCTGGCTGCAGTTTTTGGGCAAACGACACCCAGAGCTCTGAATTTGGGAGCTGGCACAGGGCTCACGTCAGGCTGAGTTGCTGCACACAAGGAACCAAGCAGAGCAGTGGCTGCTGCCTTCAGCTTTCCCAGTGAAACCTTTCCTGGAAAGCCAATTAACAGCACCTAGTGCCTGCTTGGCTGCTCTTAATTTATAATTGAAGTCAGGCCAGAGCTGAGAAATAGCAACCTTTGAGGGGAGGAATAATCTTTGATTTATTACAGAGAGAGGCTGCAAGAGGGGCTCTGGAATCACACAGGTTCCATGGCTAAAAGCCCTATTGACCAGCAGGGCCTGTGGGGTGCAGAGTCCCTTCTCTGTCCTGAAAATTCCAGGCATGGAAAGCAAACTGAGCAGGGCCAAAGATGCCCCAGGGCATGGGTGGTTCAGGGGGGCTCTGGGGGACACAAACAGGGCTGAGCTGGGAGCACCCAGACCAAGGCACACAGGAAGACTCCAAACCCATCCCCAAACTGCATCCCGAGGGAGTTGCCCCTCGAGGGGAGCATCCTGCTCCAGTCCCACACGGAAACACTGCCACCCTGATTCAACAATGATGATTTTCCTGGGCCAAGGGGGGGTTTTGGATCCCATGGAGGGGTGGGACAGGCTCTTACCCCACTCATTTGCAGCCTGTGACAAGCCCCAGTGATTTACAGGCACCAAGGGAGGGCCTGCAGCTCACTGGGCTCTCAAGGATTTCTTGACACGGGATGAAGCAGATCAAATGCAAATGGGTGGATGGTATGTGAACCACTCCAGCCAGCCAGGGCTGCTAAACCCTCTGGTTTCTTTCACGAGGCTTTGAAATGGGGAAATGTAGCTTCAGATAATTTATTTGCCAGGGGCACCGAGGAGGGCAGGGGAGTATTTATGAGCTGAAGAAAATCCACAAGGTATGTCTCCAGGGCTCTGAGTGCTGTTCAGGTGGGGAGGGGAATGTGATCCCTGCCCTCCAGGGAGAGGGGTCACCTCCTCCAGAGTCCCCAGACCATTCCCATCAGGGCATGAAAATTAACCTTGTAAACCCAGCATTTTCTGGAGAGGGGGGAAGCACAACCTTGAGCTGCCTGGCTGCTCTCTGCAGACAGGGAGTGCCCCTTGGTGTCTGGGGGCAGAGAAGCTCTTTGGTTACCACAGGGGATCCCCCTGCACCCCCTCCAGGATGCTCAGCACATCTGGACCTGGAGCAGCCCTGCTGTGAAGGAGGGGACTGAGTTACCAACACCAACAATTGCCTTTTGCTAAAGCCGTGCTTAAAAAACCCCTAATCACCATTTATTTTAAAAAATCATCACTGAAGGTGGTTTTACTGACATCCAGAGCTCTGGAAATGCAATGCTCCCAAGAGAGAAAGCTGAGAGAGAGGCTCTGTGCAGGAACTGGGGACACTTAATGCAGATAAGAGCCATGGGCTGAGAAGCTGGAAAACACCAACTCCCAGCCCCGGATGTTCCCATGGATCTGCTCTGCTCCGGTTACTACAAAAATGGCCCCAAGCCAGAGCCTTCCTTGGAAAAGCAGAGGAAGCCTGCAGCGAGGGGGAGAGGGTGATTCCTTGAAATGCTGTCTTTGGGGACAGATCTGCAGTTGCTGGAAATCCCTCCCCTGGAAGCTCAGCTGCAAACTCAGCTCTGTGCTGTGCCTATGAGTGGGGGGACGCTGTGACCCCCCAGCCCCAGCTCGTGGGCTCGGGGTGAAGCCTCCTGTCCATGGCACAGGAGGAATTTCCTACAGGAACTGCTCCAGGAACCAGGCCAGAGGGAAAGACAGAAAGCAGCTGGGACACCTGGGGAGAGCGGGGTTTTAACAGTGCTATAAACAATGCTATAAACAATGCTATTGAGCCCAGAAATGCAGCTGGGGACCCCCAGGAACACTCAGCAGCAACATCCACAGCCACAGGGGCACACAGGGAGGAGGGGAACCGGGCAGGCAGACCTGGGGGTGCTGCCTGATGAAGTCTCCACATGAGGAGAACAGCCCTGGTCTGATATCAGCTCCTGGGGATGGTCCCTGGCACTGCAGAACCCATAAAGCAGCTAGAGAAGGGCACAGCTCTCAGACCCTCCTCATCCTGCAGACACCACACATGTCCAAAGCAGCATTCTGTACCGTCAGCATCAAATCTGAGGCCAGTTCATATCTGGGAAAATTAGGAACTTGCAAAAGGAGGGAAATAATAAACCTTTTAAAAAGGAATTCCTCTGAAATAGCACAGTGTGCATCTGTCCTAACCACCAGGAACCACAGGCTGAGGGCTCAAACCTTGTTCCTCAAGGGACTGATAGCACCATTTGGTTTCCATTTCCCCTCTGACTGCTCCTTTTTAGGAATTGTTTCTCTTGCTCCAGAAAACCCGTGCTCCCAGGGAGCCACCGAACACAGGGATCTGCACACACCACACCGAGCCCCAGGGGCTTGGATTCCCTGGGATCCCCCTGCTGCAAGGTGGGCATTTCCCCATTTCCTGGGCAGCAGGGACTCCCTGCAGGGCTGCAGCCTGGTTTACCCCAACAGAGCCAGGCTGGGCACACAAACAGCCACAAGAAGGTGGCACCTGGGTGGCTTGGGGAGCCCTGTGCCCATGGTAGTGAGTGTGGAGCACCCCAAAAAGATGCTCTGTGACAGGGGCTGAGCCTGTGGCTCTCACTTCCAGCACACAGGGGCACCTCAGTAAAAACAACAAGTACAGGGGGTTTTGTTTCCCTTTTTGAAGGGCAGGAGGATTTCTGGCAGCCCCAGGTGGAGGAGCTTGTGCAGGGACAGGCTTATTCCCAGAAATAGTTCAGCCCTGACTGTGGCAAGGCAATAAAATCGAGCTCCCGTGTCCTCAGCAGCAGGAGATGGAAGGACACTCAGTCACACTCTTTAAAAGAGGCACAAAGCACCGCGGAGTTTAACACCAGCATCGACACACCCCTGAGAGCCGGGGCTCCACTGCCCAGCCCGGCAGAGCCTGTTTGTTTGTTCTCTGCCACAATAACACGTCCAGAGGGAACCCAGCACATTCCCAGGAGGGGAAAGCACACCCGGGGCAGGGCTCACCGCGGGGGCGACGGGCAGAGCTCTCTGCAGCCCCGGGCACAGCCACGGCAGAGCAGAGCTGGCCAAGCACACAGGGCAGCCCAGGGCATTACCCATACCAGCCCTGCAGCACGCTGAGAAAGAAGCTGCAGCCTGCACAGAGCCCCCCACACAGCCCGCACAGAGACCCCCACACAGCCCGCACAGCGGGGCACAGGCCGAACCCCGAGCTGGGCAGAGGAGGGTGATGGGTTTAAGCTGCACATCCCCACCGCGGGCCTAAACCCTGCACCACGGAGCCTCCAGGAGAGAATTGAACACAACAAACGCAGCGCCCGCGGGGCCCCGGGCCCGGCCCCACAGCAGCGCCCGCGGGGCCCCGGGCCCGGCCCCCACAGCGCCCCCCGGGCCCGGCTCCTTGTGGCCAAATGCAATAAAAACCATGTATTACAAGTCACTCCATCTCCCCCAGGCATCTCTGGCCTGGATTTTGGGCCCTGCAGTCCCACAAAGCAGGGTACCCCACAGCTTCCAGGGAGAAAAACGCTTCCCCATCGAACATCGCTCCATAACTGCAACAGTTACATATTGCTCTGATAATTTCTTGGGTTTTTTTAAACAAGAGCCAAAGCTCTGCCCACAACCACCCCAGCAGCAGCCCCACTCACCGGCCTGAAGGCCTCGGTCACTGCTGGAGGAGTTTTCCATGCAGGAGAGCAGAGGCACGGCTGAGGAGAGGAGCGGGAAGCCATGAGGGGAGCGGGAAGCTGTGAGGGGAGCGGGAAACCGTGAGGGGAGCAGAGCGGAGCGGAGCAAACACCCCACAGGAGAGACCTGCTGGATTCCAGAACCTTCTGTGCCCAACGGATTTTAACCTCAGCACAGCTGAGGATGAACGTTGGGAGCAGTGAGCACAGGTGAAGGGAGTTAACACCGGGATTGGCACATTGAGCACAGGTGAAGGGGATAACACCGGGATTGGAGCAATGGGGCACAGGGGAAGGGGGTAACATTGAGATTGCTCCTGCTGTAGGAGGGTCTAAACCTTCTCCTCACCTCTGCAGCCCCAGGGGATGGCCAGGCTGAGGGTGCTTCAGGAAAAGTGGGATGGAGATGGATACAGGGAATGGGAAAAGCCCCTGTGCTGTGTTTATAAAAGCACCCCCAGTGTGGATGGAGAGGGCTGTGTTATCTCTTCTCTCCCTTCCAGAGGAGACAGTGGAGCCTCTGTCACATCGTGGGATGCAGACACCAAGCCATGGCAGTTCCCCCTCAGTGATGAAGTGCCCTGTGGATGGAGATGACTCCCTCATTCCCCACGGCTGTGCCAGCCCGGGTGAAGGGTGGCTCTGCACAGTAAATCGAGGTTGTTGTGATGATAACTGAGCCCGTGGGGGCCAATTAAAATCCTCGGGAGGAGTGAATGAGTTCACCCCAACCTGGCACAGGGGAGGGAGGGTGTCCCACCAGGGGGCTGGGGCTGTGACAGGCCATGTACAGAGGGAATTGGCAAGGGACAGTGAGTCAGGGCCAGGGAAGGGCTCGAGGTTGTGAGGAGCATTTTAACACGAGCTGGAAAATCCACAAGCAGCTAGCAAGGTGACTGAAGTATGGGGGGAAATCAAGGTGATGGGGCTGCTGATGGACAGACACAGGGAGGGTCCGGGGCAGGGGGTCAGTGCCCAGCATCTCCGAGTGTGCCCTGGGGCCCCTGTCCCCGGGATCAGACCCTGGGTCTCCCGTCCCCCAGGATCAGACCCCTCTGTCCCTTGTCCCCCTGGATCAGACCCTCTGTCCCTCTGTCCCCCTGTCCCCCAGGATCAGACTCTGGGTCCCTTGTCCCCCCT
>VXBR01001846.1:276233-291224 GCA_013400215.1 Cisticola juncidis | reverse complement strand
GGGGGTTTTTCTTGGAATTTTAAAAAAGGGGGGTTTTTTTTTTTTTTTTTTTTTTTTTTTTTTTTTTTCTCTTGTGAAAACTGTAAAAATGAGAACAGGTTGCCCTGGGGGATCTCCATTCCTGAAGACATTTAAGAGACATCTGGACATGGTGCTGAGCTAGGTGGCTCTGCCTGAGCAGAGGGACTGGGATAGATGAACTCCAGAGGTCCCTTCAACCTGAACGACTCAGTGATTTTGTGTTCCTGTAATACAAACCCAGATATTTCACACATCAGCAATTCCCTCCTGGAAGCCTCTCTTGCTGAGGCTGGGGTGACACCCACCAGCAGCCTGATCTCTGTTACCCCACATTCCCAAAACTTACCTCTGGGACTCCAACACTCAGAGATGGGGAAAAACAGGCAAAGAAAGTGTTTCCTCACACCAATCCTATTTTTCCCCCCAATCCCTGCTGACACTATTAGGGCTGCAGATCAGGAGAAACAATGAGAGCACGTGCTCACAACCTGGTTAAGTGCCAGCATTAAAACATCTAAATCACCCCCAATAAAGCCATGAGACAACACCATTCCATCAAAGCTTGCCAGGAGGGCAAGGTGTGGACAGCAAACGTTTCATTTGATTGGTTTTAAGTGAAGTTTAATCAAATCAGGAGGAGAGAAAAGCGTTTTTTACCTTGACTGGGTACCCACCTACAGTCTGGCTTCCTGCAACACCGTCCCCTTAACCGGAGGCAGCTTTTGGGCAGAGGTGGCCTGGTTTGCCTGATTACTGTCTGAGCTCTTTTTATTGCTACTCCAAAATAAAGAGCATTTTTCCTAGAAGACAATCAGTCTGGTTTATGGTGCACTTGGACATGAGTTTCACGAGGGTTCCAATTTTCGGAGGAGATTTGGAAGAAAATCACCGTTTGACTAGAATCTGGTTATAAACGAGGATTTCGAAATTCAGATTAGGCTAAGTCCTACTCGAGATTTTGTTCAGTGTCAAGCCAGTTTTAAAATGGTCTGTTTGCCTTTTGAAAGTGTCACCACACAGGCTTTAGGCCACAATGGCAGAGAGTTACAACTATTTTTCACCTGTACAGATTATATGCATTTTTTGAGTCCAACAGATGCATTTCAAACTGGCTCCACCATCAGCTAGACTAAGATTGAAGTGTTTCACAGCACCTCATCTGCCTTGGGAGCACACTGCTCCCTCCAGAAGCCAGAGGCACACCTGAGGGAGGAGCTGGGTGCAGGGAGCCCTCCACGCTGGCAGACACGTGAAGGTGTGGCCAATGTCCCCGCTCAGTGTCCCCTCTGACATGGCCTGTGACTTGGGGAGGCAGGACTGTGCACGATTAAGCAATCAGGGCTAGATCAGCTTCAATCAAATGAGGAACACACCTTGGCTGCAAATCGCTGTCTTCCAGTTTACAGCCTCTTATCTGCTCATGTTCATGTGTTGTTGTACAGCTTTCTTAGAGATTTCTAAGATCACTGAGGCTTTTTAATCACTTTCCAGGTAGTCAGGCACTTCCTGCCGTTGATTTTTTTAGTTCTAACACTTCATGACTCTTTTGGCTGAGCACAGAAATACAGCTGGCTTATGCCTGGCTTTGGGATATTTCACAAGCAGATATTCAGTTGGCTTGAATGAGTTTAAAATTCAGCTTTTTTTTTTCCCTGACCCTTTCTAGCGTGGTTAAATCTCTTTGATACCAGGAATTAAGACTTACACAAGGCAGGGTGAGGAAATGCCAGCTCAGGGCTGTGTAAGGTGTTAGAAAATGCTGCCCAGCCCTTTTCCAGAGCCCCTGGGCTCATGTAGAGAGTGCAGCCTGTCTGCCAGCACCACTCACGTGTGCTGAAAGGGAACAGCTCACCCCAGGACCATCCTGGGAGCACAGTGAGGGTTTGGTGGTGAGTTCTGGGCTCCATCATCACCCCCACCCTGCAGGGAACTGTGTGGAGGAACAAGGAGATTTGGGATCATGTGTTTAAGTCACTTAAGTAATTGTACACTTGATTAAAATCCAATTAGGTGGCGCTCTGAGAGCCCTGGCGCTGTTTGAGGTGGGTTTGCGTGGGTGTTTCAGCAAGGGCAGGAGCCAGCTGAGCACAGGCAGCCCCTCACAGAACTCCCCTCAGCCTGCCCTCACCCCAAGAACTGCCCTTCATCCCATCCCCTTCCCCTGTGCAGCTTCAGTGCCCCTGACTGCAGGGCCAAGCTAAATCAGCTTCCTTTGCCATAGGGCTAGGGCAGGAAGCTGGATCTCTACTTCAGCTTTCTAAAGCTTGTGGAGAGCTCAGAGTGACCAGATCACTGTGGGGACAGAGCCACAGATCCCCACTGGGTGTTTTGGGTGTTTCATTTTCAGTCCTGGCAGCTCAGCTCAGCCTCACCCCACTGCCTGCCCCACAGCTCCCAGCAGGCTCCAAAGGTAAGCCCAGATCCACGGAGGCTCTGAGGGTTTCACTTTCAGAGCTCTTTGGAGCAGTTTGCACAGAAACCAAGTGCATTTCAAGGAAATACAGAATCCTTGCTGGGCTGAGAAGCAGCCACAAAGGCCCTGTCCCCTCTGCAAGAGCACATCTCACTTAGGCTGTGTTCAGAGAGCTCCATCCTCTGGAGAAGGAAACCTGGAAGGAACATTCCTCTGTTCTGACTGGAAAAACCCTGGGGAGCTGCAGATCTGTGCACTGGCACAGACCTGCTCCTGCTTTCTACAGAGGCTGGGCTGAAAACCAGGATTGCTCCTTCATTAGCTGGGTGAGCTGAGGAACACCTCCTCCTCCAGGAAGCCACTCATCACTGCTGTGCACCAAAAAAGCCAGAAATGCTTCACATTATCTACTTGCAGCCCAATTTCTAGAAGGCTGAGGAAGTCCTGCTGCTGTCTGCTGGCACCTGGCACCACCAGGAGCTTGCTGGTGGCATCAGCCAATGTTTCCTCAGACGTGTTAGATTGTCAGCCCAAACTGCACGGTCTGATTGAGCCTGATTTGGCTGGCAGCACCTCCCAGGAGGCACCTGCAGGTCCTTACCTGGCTCAGGGCCATGAGCAGAGCTGCTGACACCACGAAGGGGACGCTCAGCCCGAGGAGGATGTACTGCAGGTACTCCAGCACCGAGGGGAGCAGCACCAGGTTGGTGTAGAACTGCTGCAGCACCGAGCCCTCGATGGATCCGCTCTGCCCAGAGAAGCAGAGCTGTCAGCATCTCCCTCCCACCCACACAGCAGCTGAGGGACTCTTCTCCCACCACCTCCCAGCACAAATCAGGGAATTTATGCAAGATTCAGGCAGGCTGAAAGCTTTTAGGGAGTCAGCTGGGCATGCAGCTGCACTCCCTGCCCACATGAGGACAGGGATGCTGGCAGCTCTGTCCAGGGCCCTGTTTAACCCCACATCTAGGGCAGAGCCAGAGATTTACCAAGTATAGTGCGGGGTTTGTTCAGCTCAGAGGGATTAATGGCATTGCCAAGCATTGAAAAGCCTTCTGTTGGTGCTTAATTAGTCTGGCTGGCTTAAAGCTTTATGCAAAGTGGAGTTTCCCCAGCCCTGGGTGATGGGGAAGCAGGAGGGGCTCTGCAGAAGCTCAGAGGAAAGCAGCTCACCTCTGCAAACCACAGCATCGGCAGGACCACTGGCTTAATCTTCCCTGTTTGACTGGGGGGAAGAAAATTAAAACAGAAACACACCCTCAGGTTAATGGCTGATCAGGTCACAACCAGCACCACAATCCTTCCTAAAGGGACGTGTCTGACAGACTGACAGTGGCCAGGAAACAGCACAAGGGGGTGGCAATCCCTGCTTGGGGTCCCACCCTGGGGGATCAGGTGGTTTTCATGCCAGGCAGAGCTTGTGCTTCCACAGGGGCTCGACTGCCTGATGACAGCAGTGAGTGCCATCCCAAACTGGGCTCCAGGAAGGAGAAACTCAGAGAAGCAGAAAGCTGGAGCTCACCTGGGTGGCACCACGGGGGCTGGCTGCAGGTGTCTGCCCCTCAGCCCAAGCAGCAAGAGCACACTCCCACCCCTGTTGGTGTTTAACATCTGGCACCCCAGGGATTGGTTACAGACACCTCCTGTTTGCTTTCAGAGCTGGAAGTGCCTTTTGGACACAGGGTTCACTCTCTGCCCACAGGCAGGGTGGGTTTTGCCTCTGCACGTTGCAGGTGACTCCTGAGTGTGGGTGAACAGCTCCTGCCTCAGCAGGAGGAACAATCCAGCCCTCAGGATTGTCCTGGCCAGGGACAGGGACACTGCCTGGGCTGAGCAAACAGGCACTGCTAAAGGATGGGACCCGTGGTCACTGGAATGATGGTTCAGCAGCTCCTCCAGAAAAATGGACAACTGGTCATGGTAAAGCTGCTCCATCTTTGGGGAGAATGAACTCTGCAGCAACCTCAGCATCAGCAGAACTCCCTGCTGGGGGAAGGGAGGTGGACATTTCGAGGAGGTGACCACTTACACGATACCAGACACCTGCTTTATGTACAGGTTCAGCTGCAGCTTGATGGAGCAGTTCATGGGGATGCCCGTCATCTGCAGAGCAGGAGAACAACCAGACCATCAGTAACCTCCAAGGGACTTTGTAGAGACCAGCAGACCCTGTCCAGCAGCATTCAAAGACCATGAAAACATCACACTTCAAAGCTGGTCTTGCTGACACCCATTAAGATACTGGTTTCTCATGACTCTGCACTTCTGCAGCAGATTTTTACAAGCAGAGAATTTTTCTTGGACTGTCCCTGTTTGTAGTCAGCAGCCTGCAGCTAGATAAGAGTATCATTAACTGTACTGTTATCAGGAACTGTTTGATACTGTAATAAACTTAATTAGATTTTCATAACTGCGATAAGAAAAGCAGTCAGGACCCAATGTCTAGGTAAGACACACAGTTTACCTCACCTCAGGAGGGAAATAGGTTGGTGTTTTTCTTACTTAAGCAAACATCACTGAATGTTTGGAAAAACTGACCAGGCACAATGCAGGCTGTGGGTGGAAAATCCCAAAGTCCCTCTCACCTCAGCAGCTGGGACAGTGACACCTCAGGAGACCCCAGATCACCTCTGGAGTGGTGACTGCACCCTCCTGCTGTAGGTGAGGGGTATCACACAGCAGCAGCCCAGTGCAAAAGCACTCAGCTCCAGATGGGCAGGTGGAGAGAGGGGAAGAAGCCAGCCCAAAACTGGAGGTGCCAGCTTGAGCCCCAGCATGGTCTCCAGCATTTGCCAGGCACTTCTCATGGCAATGTGCATTTGCAGATCTGGGGCAGAGCTGGGCTGCAGCCAGATACACCTCCTGGTGTTATGGGCCTGAGTCAGTGGAAAGAACTTCACTGTGCTTATCGAAACAATTAAGTTTATAATTGGTTCTGCAATTTTCTAGAAGCCAGGCTAATTACTCAATTAGTTTATAGCTTTGACATTTTTATCTGCACATGTCCCTGCCAGTCTTTGCACTATGGAACCTGCTCCAGTCAGTGCCACGAGAGCAGAGCGGTGGTGCCAGCAGGGTCCCCCTGTCCCAGGCTGGTCCCCGGGGTGAGGGGAGGCCCTGCAGGGCTCACTCACAGGGTGCACATCCAGGAAAAGCCCGTGCTGGTCCTTGCTGGGGTGCAGCCCCTCCACGGCGCTCACCAGGGACGGGTCGGCGTTGTAGAAGTGAGGGTGGGAAATGAACATCGGCGCATCTGCGTGAGATTAAAGACACCTTAAGCTCCTCCATCCCCACCCAAGAGCTTTTCTTTGAGGTTTCTAAGACCTTGCAGTACTTGTTCTGAGCAGGCTTTTATATTTTCTCCTCCCAATCTCCTGCCCTCCCTGCAGGTTGTTCCCCTGATCTCAGAGGGTTTAAGAGCACCCATTCTCTCCCCACCATGCAGCACACAATGTGTGCAACTCCTGCTCCCAGACACTCTCAGGACACCCAGGCTGGACTGTCACTGCTGCATGGCACACTCAGTCTGCAAAACTAACATTTCATTTGGCTGTTGGTGAGCTGCCTCTTCTTTCCTCCCCCCACCAGCCCAGGGTTGTAATGCTCCCACAGTGTCCCTGGGCATTCCCACAAATGCCAGGCTCTCACAGGGCTGGGCACTGAAGGAGCTTTGGGCACAAGGCTTTTCCCTCTTTCCCTCATTGCTGAGAGGCCTCTTTCCCTCATTGCTGAGAGGCCTCAGTGGGAGTGCAAGCAGAGCCCACCAGTGCTTTTCAGCATCCCAGGGCTGTTTTTCCAGACAGCCAAGGTGATAAAACCAAGTAGCATCTCAAATTTAATACTGGTCCATCAGAGGAGAGGCAGGGGAGGAAAGGACTTACTGAGCCTACAGGTGCTGACGTTCTGGATGCCAGACTGCAGGCAGGGGCAGAAGCCCTCGTTGGGTGGGTAGTCTGTGCCGTTGGCAAAGAGGGTTTTCGGCGCCACGAAGCGATAGGTGGGCACACCCTTGAACTTCCCAGACTGCTCGTACACCAGAGTCATGGATCTAGCAGGGGTTCAGTGGAGAAGGAGCAGGGTTAGCCAACAGGCTCCCAGCCCAGCAGTGGGTTCTTATCTTGGCTGGATAAGATGCAGTTGCAATGTAACTTAGACTTTGAGATCAAGATAAACCCTCAGAACAGTGATTTGGGGAGTGAGTATTTAAGGCTTTTCCTTTCCATGTTTTGAGCACATCTAAAGGGTTTGATCAGGACTAATTAGGGAGAGAAACCACAGGCTCATAAGCCTGTTTGCTATATCCAGGTGAGATTTGTTTGAAGGCATGTAGTAATCCCCAGGGCTGCTCTCCAAGAGATAATACCCACTTTATGCAAGCCTTGGCTCCGAGGTGCTCCGTTACAGGGCACTGGATAAGTCTCTTTCACTGGCCAACTCCAGAAACAGACTGCCAGGGGAGTGGAAAATTTCCCCACGTGACACAGCAGGATTTGTTTTCCTTGCTGCTGGAGGCTGTTGATGGTGTGCTGCAATATTGCTGGCCAGGTTTGATCCACGTTCCCACGACAAAAATTTGTTCCCTTCACACTCGAGTGAGGCTTGCAGGGATCAGAGAATCACAGAATGAGTAAATGGGGCTGCCAGGACAGCCTGGGCAGGCCAAGGGGATGCTCATTCCTAGAGTCCTTCCAAGGATGGGGGATTCAGGGCACATCCAGCATTACACATGTGCCCTTGGCTCTGCTCACCTTCCAGAAGGGAGGCAGGGGCTGCTCTAGCACATCAGCAGGACAAAACCCTGGTAGCTGCTCTCAGCATCAGCTGCATTCATGTGCACAGAGCACAGGGGATGGCCCTGCCTGCCCTGCAGAAAGGCAGGTTTGCTCTCAGCCTGCCAGCTGAGGTTAGTGACTGTGTGAACAGAGGCTGAGGCAGAGCTTTGGGGAGGAGACAACACTGCCTGAGAAGCTGAGCCACTTCCCCCACAGGAACCTCCTGTGCCAACAACAAACCCAGCTTGGTTTCCTCCTCTTCACTGGAAGCCTTGCCTGGAAGGCTGCTCTATTCCAGAGGTTTCTGTAGCTTTACAGGAATGGGGATGTGTTTAAACTTTGGTTACAGGTAAACTTCCCTGTAAACTCCTGGCTCAGGGTCACTCTGGTGTTTGCTGATGTCCTTTGTGTAGAGGAATCCCTGTGCTGTTGCTGTTGCCTGGCTCAGCTGTCTGTTTGCTCACTGAAGAGGTCATTGTTCTCTATTCAACATGAGCACTTGCTTGTTTTGCAGCACTATCTCCAAAGCTGGAATTATCATTATCTTCCCCAAGCCAGGGGCAGGGGTTTTGTGACTGTTTTCCCTCCTTCCAGCCTCAGGCACAGGCACACAGGCTGGCTCTGTGAGGAACTTTAACCCCTGGGTGATCAGCTAAGGTCAGGGTGTCTTATACAAGCAGAAAGAAAAAAAAAAAGGCAAAAAAAAAAAAGCCAGGAAATGGCATGAATCTCCCCCCTGACATAATTTCTCTAAGGGTTTAGTCAGCTGAAAGAGTTCTGCAGTTGCATTTCCTTTACTTCAACCCTCACTTCTCCTTCTCACTGCCCATCTCTCATCTCCATTGAATAACTACATATGGTTGTTTTGCACTGATTAAACGTGGGCAAGATGGACTTCTCCAGAGATTTGGAAGGTATTTCTGGACACCACAAGATGCTGACAGCGAGACAGCCACGCTGTTTGCAAAGCTCAAAACTGCAAACCCAAGCTGCAGCTGAACTGCAGAGACAAATTCCAGCCCTCTGCCTGTGTGTGTGTATGTGTGCAGGATGTCCTGCCATGGCCTCACCTGCAGGCATCAGGGCTGTAGAACTCCAGGGACGTGGGGGACATGAAGGGTGGCCACATCTCCCCTGCTGTCCCGTTGATCATGTTGCACTGGCTGCTCCGCCAGTAGTTCACCTGTGGGACAAGTGTGGAGAGAAGAAAACTCAGCAGGAGGAGCTGGTGCCATTCCTGCATGGAATGTTCACCACAGCAAAGATCTTCCCAGTCTTGAGCATCTTAATTTCCATCCTCTGTGATTCTGTGGGCCAAACCTGATCAGCGGACAAAATCCCCCTGCCCCAGGGGTTGACCCCCACATTCAGGTGATTTTAGCAAGGAGCAGAATTCCACAAGGGGAGGGTGAAGCATCCTTTAACAAGAGTATTTTGTTAAAATACAGGAGCCTGAGACCTCAACCATTAGAGGCAACCAGCTCCAACAGCACTGCAAAGGAGTGCAAGTGAAAGCCATGAGGAGATGAATTTCATGTTTCCCGAAAAGCCCCTTGCCTCACTGCTGCCTCCTGGCAACTTACAGCATTTAAAGTCCTGTAGAAGCTTCAAACCTGACCCCCACACAGCAGCATCCAGAACCTTCTAGCAGGCATTCCCCACCCTTCAAGGCTGGCTGCAGACACTCACCTTCTTCAGCCCATTCCACGAATCCACCATGTGGACCTGACTGATGTTCTTCATGCCTGTGTGGACTGTGAACAGCCCTGAATTGGAGTTGTTAAACTGCAGAGAGAAGGAAGGATTGTTCAGTCTGCTGCACACAGCAAGGCTGCAGCCCCTCACTGACTGTGGGTGCCCCCATCAGCTCCAGGGGTGCCTCACACCCTTCAGCATCTCAGCTTTTACTTGGCTGAGACTCTGAGCTGTCCCCAAGATTAATATTGCTGTGATTTCAGCATTTCCCAACCAACACTTTACTTACATCCATGAATATTCCAAACTTCCCCTTGAAAGGGATCATGCCAGGCACAATTGCATTTATTGCATCTATCAGGGGGTCTTCATACCCCCACATGATCTCCCCCACTGTCCGGTTCATGAACGCCTCCTGCTTCAGGCCAGCCAGGGCTCCACTCAGCAGAATCTTCAAAAAATTGGGCAGTTTTTCCATCATCACAGCTGCTCCCTGAGAAAGGAAACAAAATTCTGTGATGACAGCCCCATCTTTACTGAGGATGAAGCATTTTTGGTGCTAATTAAAATTGTTCTGCTGTTCCCATCTATAGCCCCAGAGGAATCTCTGGACAGACTGAGGTTCCTCATTTATTCCCAGTTGGGGAAGAAAGCAGTTGAGGGCTCATGGGTTTGATTTCCCCACAGAGTGCTCAGATGGAGTTGCAGACTCCAGACCAGCTGCTCTGCACAGGCTGGGTTTTGTAACAATAGCAGCATAACAGAACAATTAACACCAAAAAAGCAGAAAATTTCACTATGTAAACTTAACCACCTCATTGCCTGATCAGCCTTAAGCCCTACAGGAAAGTAATTCAGTGGTTCAACTCTGGATATCAACACCCTCCCTGCAAGCTCAGAAGGTGGAACCCATCCAAGCAACAAGCACTTACCATCATCATAATGTTTGGCACAACAATGTACTCCTCTTCCGTGCCATTGGACAAGTGTGGCTGGAAGAAAAGGTTCCTGTTCTCCAGGTAGGAAACGGTGTCATTGTCATGGAAAGTGATATTTGTTTTATTCCTGTACTCCCTGCAAAGAGATGGGAGATGATGGGAACCATCCCTAGGCAGAGCCCCTGCAGCCTATGGAGCAGGAATGGGGGACACCAAACCCCAGTCAGGAGCCATGGGGCAGCTGGGGAGGCAGTGATGGAACAGACAAACCTCCCACCCCACCAGGGTCAGGGTCTGGCAGGGGGACAGGGCAGCCCAGGAGCCAGGCATCCCTGACAGGCTGGATTCTTGCAGACACAAAAGGTTTCTTCCCAACTCAACACCCAAAAAATTTAAAACAAAAGCCTAAATCTTCTCTGTTGTTTCACCTCCAGCCACTGGAAAGTCCAACCACATCAGAGAGGCACACAGAGCCACAAAACAACCTGCAAACAGGAGAGGACCAGCCAAGATGCCCCATGTTCCACCAGGGAGCCCACACTGATTTGCTCCCAAGCTCCCCAATTCAGAGCAGCCTGACCCTCCACAGCTCCTGCCCCTCAGGCCATCCATGTCCTGCACACTGCTCAGGGGCAGCCCCAGAGCTCTGCAGCAGTGTGAGGCTGTCCCCAACACCACGAGCCTGTTACTGCTCCTGGAGGAATTGAAGCTCAGCTCACCAGCAAAAACAAAGTCCTTCACTGTGGAGCCTCTGTTTTACAGCCCACATTAGGGAAGGGCACTAATCTTGCTCAGCAGGAACACAAGGACACTAATAAGCTTTGCCCCTTTGTTTATTCTTATTTACAGTCCGTGAAGCTTTTCCCCAAGCCAGGAGAGCGATGTGATGGCAATGTAGAGAAGGGGCAGGGGGGAAACCAGGGCAGGAACACACTGCAGGCTGCCCTGCACATGCTGCAGGCTGCCCTGCACACTGCCCACACAGCTCAGGATTTACCTAGGATATGCCACACAAGCTTGCTTTGGCTGCTTGTTCAACCCCACCACACCACACTAATATATTGAAGATCACTCAGCCACCACGCTCAGCCATGGCTAAGAGACCCAGCCCTGCTGGGTGTGTGGGTCTGACCCAGTGCCCCCTCCTTGCTCCCATGACCACAGCACTCATGTCAGGCACATTCTGGGTCTCAAATTAGATAAGGACTCAGGCTGCCCCATGAAGTTTGACACTGAGGTGACTCCAGCTCATAGTGAAGATTAAAAGAGCACTCTGAAGACAGGCTCACCCACCACCACACCAACAGCCCTCATAGCCACGTTTGGACCGTGTCAGACCAGGTCTGCCTGCCCAACAGGCCCCAGAAAAACCCTGAGCTCCACAGCTCAGTGCAGCACCCGCCAACCTCCCCGCCTCAGTGACCTGCACGTGTCTTTAGCAAGATTTGGGTCACTGTGAAATCCAGGCCTGCTGATGCCATGTCCCCCTGCCAGAGGGGCCAGCCAGCAGCCTGGCAGGCTCAGGGCAGGCTGGGACACACGTGTGACCTGACCTGTACACGTAGGGTCCCCGCTGGCTCAGCACCGGCTTCGCTCCCTGCAGGACCTGCTTGGGGTTCAGCACCTCGAAGAAATGCACGGACAAGTAGAAGGGAACAGGGATGTCTTTCCACATTTGGTAGGAGATGCTGTTGGGGTCGATCCTGACGTTCTGTAAGAAGGAAAAAATAAGGAGGCACAATTTTGTCCCCTGTGGCTGCAGATGAACACATCCACCCTCAGCTCCATGAAGGTGGCAGCTACAACAGGAGCTCTCCAGAGGATCCAGGGGTGTCTGGCAGGCTGAAACCCAGCTGGATCTGCAGGGAGAGTCCCTGTGTGTGCAGAAGCATCAGGGTTTATGCCACAGGATAGATATGCTGGTTTATTTATTCAGCCTTAACTCTTCTAATCCTAGCCAGAGGGTTTCCGAGTGCTTTGATGTGCTGGAAATTTGGCTCTGAATTATTCACTGCTCTGTTTTACTTGTCTGGCAAGAACAACCCTGTCCCAAAGGCCCTGGCTCATGGGTCTGGCAGCTCCACACAGCTAAAAGCAAGCAAGGAGCAGTAGCACAGCTAGCCTCACTTCTCTTTGGGTACCAGAATGGAGAGCCCACTAGATTCCCAAAAAGAAGATGGAGAACTGGGATGGCAACCCAGCTGTGTCCCACAGCACAGCACAGGGCACCTCTGCCCCTCACTGCCAGCCTACATTGACTCACAGCCAAGCAGGAGGCAGCTCAAAGGCAAGGCAAAACCATTCCCATCTCACTGTCCTGGGAAATGCCTGCAGGAGCTCAAAGATAACTTAAGCCCTCCTCATCTCTAAAGACAACTTAAGCCCTCCTGGCACCTCTGCCTCCACTCCCACCCTGGCTCCGGGGCTCTGCAGCAGCAGAAAGAGCTTGTTTCTTCATGAACAACTGGAATGTGTCCCACGATACATAACCTTTTCTTCTGCAGGCTCCAATCCTTGTCCCTGCTGGGTTGATCCAGCCAGCTTATGGGAGTGGGGTTGATCCCCCAAAGGGAGGAGAGCGTGGGCTTTGTGCTGGTGCAGCTCAGCAGCTCCTGCTCTGGAGCAGCTCCATCTGCCTGGGCATTTATTTGCTGACACAGGGAGTTGAGGTACCACAAATTTCCCCTAACACACCTCATTTCTCGAGGCATTTCATGGCAAGGCTGTGAGCAGCAGGCCTCTGCAAGCCCCTCACCCAAGCCCTATTCCTGTCCCTACAGTGCTCTGGAACCCAGCTAACCTAGCAAAACCTTCCCACCACCACTTCCATGCCCTAACTTTGCCAGCCTCAAGGATTTCATGGCAAAGAAGCCATCAAAGCAGTAACAGGACAAATTTTTATTTAGCCTGCTTTACAACCCTGATTCCCAAGTGTTGAATTGATCACAGCCAAGAACATCTTGTTTCCTTTAATTGCTTGTTCTGTCTTGCACTCCCTTGACCACCTGTTGCACATGAATTTATTTTTATAATAAATACCCAGTCAGATGCAGCTACATTCCAGCTCCCTGCTGCCTTTCCCAGTTCCCTCCCACTTGGGCACAGCAGCTCAAGGTACTCCATGGGTGTTGCTAAGATCCCCACAATGGGGTAGCCTTGAAATTAAGCTGTTTTTAGGTCAAAACAAACACGGTCATACATCTGAAATAAAAACAGAGTGCTGGGCGACTAGATGGGTTGCAAAGTGTCCTTGAGAGGTTTGACCTCTCCTGACCAGGCTGATCTTTGTTCCTGAGAAACTGAAAGGAACTGGTTGCTCCAGATGGGGCCAGAAGAGCAGCTTCTGGCACAGCATCCAAATCCTGCCTCTCCAGGAGGGAGGCACCCTGCTCAGTAAAACTGAGGGATGAGCTTTCCCCTGCAGACTGGGAGGAGCAGCTAAGCTGGGTGTCAGTCGGACCTCACCCTCCACATCCTCTCAGCACCCTCCTCCTCACTCCTGCCACCCAGGGCAGCATCAGAGGTCCCAGGTGGAGCAGAGGGATGAGCTGATGCAGCTTCACTGTGTGCAAGCTCATCTCTTAGACAGCAAGGTCTGTGGCATCCCAGATGCTTCCAGAAAAGCCATATCCCCAGGTTTTGCAGGACCAACCCCACAGTGCAGATGGGGCAGGAGAGAGGCTCCTGCTTCCCTGTCTGTCCCTGCAGACTTCACCCAAAGATATCCTTGAAACAACCACCTCTCTGTAACTAAACGTTTTCCATCAGGATGCATCATCCTGACAGAGCTCAGGGAGCCAGGCTGGCCAAACCAGCCTCTGCCTGCCCAACCTGAGCCCTTCAAGCTCCTCTCACCCACCTACTCTGAGCACCAACCCAGGAGTTTCAATAATGGACTGAACCTTTCTCATCACTCATCATCACTCAGTTATTAGGCTTAATGTGAAATGGAAAAAATATAACTCAGGGAATTTTGTATCATGCTGAAGATGCAAAAACCAAGGGCTTCAGGTGAAGGGAGGGGAAACGAAGGTTGATCTTTTACTCATCTTCTGTTCTCATTGCAAATTACTAGGACTTAGCTAATTAGGTTGAGAGAATCAGGATTGCCTAAAAAGGGGGTAGAAAGGTTTTTGCACAAAAAAGTAATTTCTGTTCTGCAGGGACCGTTCAGCCTTTTACCTGCAGGTACCAGTTCCTGATGTCCTGAAACTGAACAAAGATTTTTCTGCTATTTTTCGGCTGTTTAATCTCCAGGACAGCCTGGCTGTGCCCAGCCAGCAGCACTTCCAAGGGGTATGTTTAAGTAGGTCATTTTCGGCAGAGACTTTGCGCCACACGCAACGCCAGCCATTGGCTGTGAGGTGTTTGTTCACCTCTTTCATCAGAACCAAATTTTCAGGGACGCATCTGGGTAGGTGGCAGCTTGGAGAAAGGCCAAGGCAGGGAACACATCTGCCTTGGACAGGGAGGAAAAGGTTTGGCTAAATGTGGGGATGAGCTCTATGTTACAGCAGGGTAACTGGTGTCCCAGGAGCAGGGACAGGAGTGCTGGTTCATAAAACTGTGCAGCAGCTACTGAACAGACCAACAACTCCATCCACAGCCCCACATTTTGGGGACAAACCCTCCTCAGCCTCAGGACCTCTCCTGTGAATAAAACAGGTCTTTAGAGAAGCAACTCTTCAGGAGAGAGGGTAACTTGGAGGCTGCTCCATGCACAAGGCTTCCCTGGAGTGCTCCTGCACATCATCCCGTTTCCAGCCGGGAAAGCATCTCCCAGAGCATGTGTCAGAGTGGCAGCCTGCTCATCTGCTTATGAAAGGAAAAACTGGTGCTGCAGGTAGAGGCAGGAGGGCAGGGAGGAAGCGTCGGTGCTTAGGGTGATGCTCTGCCAAGCGGGGCATCCCCATCCAGTTCCAGGGATGCAAAGAGCCCTCGTTAACCGGCGCTGGTTAACCTGCTCACCCCGGGCAAATGTGCTGTCAACCGAGGATGGAACACGCCAAGCCCGGAGTGAGAGCCTGAGGCTGCTCGGAGCCGCAGCAGCGACACCGCCACCACCTCCAGCGCTCGGCTCTCCGGACCGACCGCACCGCGCACGGCAAACGTGCCCGCGCACCGGCCCCGGCCCGCAGCGCGCCGAGCCCCG
>VXBR01001846.1:257569-271652 GCA_013400215.1 Cisticola juncidis | reverse complement strand
CGGAGGGATCGGCGCCTCGCGCGGGTGCTCTGAGGCCCCGCGCGCGGGACGGCGAGCGGCGCCTCAGCAGCGGCGGCAAAACCCGGCCTGGAGCGGCGCGTCCGGAGCGGGGCCGTGCCTGGGCCACCCCAGTGACCCCAACTTGGAAACGCAGCCGCATGTAAAAGATTCTGTCGGAGCCTTTCATGATGTTCAGGGGTTTAAACCCTGCAGTTGCGCCCCTGCTTCAAAACCACCTCCTTGGCCTCCACCCCTGAGGCAGGGCGAGGGTCGGCTCTGATGGCGGCCACACCGTGAGGGGTTCCTGAGGGAAGGAGTTCATTGCTTTATCCTGAGGCGTCCCTCGAGTGTTATTTCTGTGTGAGAGGCTTCTGCATGTGGTGCTCTCTGTCACCCACAGGCACAGCCTCGCTGGGATGGGCATGAGTGGAGCAGGTTTATGGCAGAGCCTCGGTGCCATCGCGCCCGTGGGACGAGGGACAGGCCAGAGAAGGTGTCTGGCTGCTGTGGTGATGCTGGGGCACCCACCGAGGGTGGAGCACCCTGGAAAGGCAGGGACAGCCCCAGGAAAGAGGGGCTGCAAGGGGCTCCTGTCTGGGCATGAGATCAGGGAGCCTGGAGAGGGCGTGAGGGACAAAGAAAGGCCTGATGGACAAAGAGATCAGCTCCTGCAGGTGCTCTGTCTCAGAGATAATCAATCTCTCCTCTCCTCTCCTCTCCTCTCCTCTCCTCTCCTCATGAAGTAGAGTATGCATCTGAGCTGCAATGGAATTTATAACTCATTAAAATCAGGATAGAATTAGAAATAATAGTAATACTGATGCCTGTTTCTTATTCTGTTCTCAGAGAGCACCTTCTGATAGAGCTCTGCTGCATGCTGACAGCCAGCTCCTGCAGCATCCTCCTCAAACTGCACAGCAATTCCAGCAACAGCTGGGAACAGAATGGAGCTTTGTCTGCAAGAGGCAGGCAGTGCCACTGAGTTCCATCTGCCTACGAAATCCTTCATTTGGCAGCGCCCAAGGAAAATGGGACACTGATAACACCCAGGGCTGCTCACCAGCAGGAAAGGAGCAGAGCTCCAGCAACAGCTTTGTGGTTTGAGGAAAAATGTCTGTGTCTGCCTGATACATGGAGCTGTTACAGGAGGGGAATGCTCTGGGGAGCTCTTTGGTCTCTGCTGCTTTGTGTTTGTATTGACACTCACCACAGCTGTAGTGATAATAATCTCAAACACTTACAGAGGGTCTAGGGTCATTTAGATAGAAAAAAAAATGCCACAGTCTTTTGGTTACTTCTCAGTGCTGAGAGGCTGACACTGTATGCATTGGGAGTGTGTATAAACATCAAAAATTGGAGAAGCCTTCCAGGTTTAGGTCTTTCCTCAGCAGAAATGAATAGGAATGTTAAGCTTGTTCTTTTAGTTATAAGCTGAGCACTTAGGACTGGTCAGAAAATCATTGAAAAGGCACATGGGGAAGTATTTTTGTGCAAAAAGTCTGTTACTTCATGCCTGTTACTACAAACTGTCTCTTACATTCCAATGCAGGGCGCATTGCACAGCTGCCACTAAGATCCAGGGAGCAATTTACAACAGGGATCTTCACACCCAGCAGCGCTGCAGCCAAACACTGGCTCAAAATAACAACTGGAAGCAAGATGAGTAAATAAATAGCACAAGGAGCTTTTCAGCCAGTGTGGCAGGAAATGTCACTTTGCATTTGTCAGCGGTCAGCTCCTGCTGCTGTTGGGAACCAGGCAGTGAGACAGAACAGCTGCCACGGAGGCTGTGTGGGTCAGAGCTGTCTCAGGCTCTGTTTGGCCTCTCTGGACCAAACCTCTCAGCTGTGCTGTGGCTCTCAGCCCTCCCAGACCCACAGAATTTCCCCAGCCAACCACAGGAGATCAAAGCAGGGTTCTGTTTCCTCGAGAGCTCTTCCCAAGCTGCCCCTGAGCTCGGTGTGGCTGCAGGGTGCCAGCTCTGCCACGCTGTGTGCTGTGGCAGTGCCAGGCTGGAATGAGTGGCCACTGTCTCCCTGCATTTTGGGGTTTGGTGCTTTGTTCTTCTTTGTGGGCCTCCTGTGTGCCTTGGTGCACAGAGGGGACACCCAGTGGGACACAGAATCCGTGTGTGTTTGCACAGGCCTGAGGAAAACCAAATGGGAAAAAAAAACCCGCACCTAAATCCACTCTATGCCGCTGGGAAGTGCCATTGCGGGCCCATTTCGGCCGCATGGACTGTTCATTGCTGCCTAACGGGACGCGGTGGCTTTAACTGGATAAAGTCACGAAAAAGAGCAGAACACCCACGTGGAGATGCCGGGGATTGAACCCGGGACCTCATACATGCAAAGCATGCGCTCTACCGCTGAGCTACATCCCCCTGCCCATGTTCATCATCCTGCCCGGTAGCCAGGTCAGCGTTAGACCGGCCCCGGTGCGAGAGGGGTGGGCGCCCCCCGCCAGGCCCGGGTGCGCTGTGGGCGCTGCTGTGTGCGCAGCCGGGTGCGATCCTCAGGCAGCTCTCAGGAACACAGGAACGCGGTGGTTCGCAAACAGAGAACGGGACGCTTTTGCTCCGTCGGAAATCCGGGAAATCCGTGCGAACAAAAAAAAAAAAAAAAAAAGAAAAAAAAAGGTCCGTCAACCTCCCCGTCGGGGAATCGACCCCCGGTCTCCCGCGTGACAGGCGGGGATACTCACCACTATACTAACGAGGACGGCTTGGGAAGCGTTCCCCGCGGGCCAGGTCATGCCCGAGCGGCCGCCGCGGGGCCTCTTTTCATCGCCACCGTTCTTCGCGAAGCCGTTCCTGGGACAAAACGTCCACACGCGGGAGTGCCTGCGTTAGCACCGGCTCAACCGCCTGACGCAGGGACGGCAGCGCCCGCTCAGCGGCATAAAGAACCGTCTTGGCGGTAAGGGAAAAAAAAAATATAAAAAGCTTCTGCCGAAACCCGGGATCGAACCAGGGACCTTTAGATCTTCAGTCTAACGCTCTCCCAACTGAGCTATTTCGGCGGGCAAGATCACCCTTATTGGCTGTGGCTACGACCCCGCCCCGCGGCCCCCTGTGCGCCCTGCCCGGCCGGTGCCCGCCGCCCCGCCCGGGTTCCGCCGCCCGCTTCTGGGGCGCGCAGGGATTCACACCTTCCCGAGCCATTTCCACCCCGAGGATCGCAGGGAAGCCCCAGGTACCAGCAGCGGCGGGGTGTTCCGCTCGCAGCCCTCTCCAGGCACAAAACGCGGCACTGCCGGCTTTGTCCCGCCCTTCCGGCGGGGAGTTCCACGGCAGCTTCACGGACAAACCCTGCCCGGGGCCGCCCACAAAAAAATGGCACCCGGGGACAAAATATTTTGCACCTCCCCGTCGGGGAATCGAACCCCGGTCTCCCGCGTGACAGGCGGGGATACTCACCACTATACTAACGAGGACCGGTACAAGAAGAGGTGTTCCGTTTTGGTCTATCAGGGTGGGCCCTGCCCAGGTGGCGCTGCCGCTGTCCCGCTCCGCTCCCGCGGGCGTTGTCGCCGCCGGGGCCAGCGCGGTGACCGCGCCGTCACCACGGTGTCACCGCCGGGCCCGGCGTGCGGCTCGTGCTGTGGCTGTATGCTTGTGCACAGCCGCCAGTAACATAAGGGGATGTAGCTCAGTGGTAGAGCGCATGCTTTGCATGTATGAGGTCCCGGGTTCAATCCCCGGCATCTCCACTTTTTGCCCTCGCCTTACCAAGCCGGCGGCTTTTGCTTTTTCTTCCCCATTTCCATAAGGAGCCGAAATTTCCCTGTACACTCAAAAACTGCTGTTATTTTTACTTCCCTCCCCTCAGCAGAGTTTGCAGATTTGTGCTGCAATTCCTGCTAAAGAAAGGAGCCCTGCCAAGAGCCCCCAGCACCCTCCTGCCTGGGGCTGTCCCACTCCCAGTGGAGCTGCAGTGGTTGAAAACACGCATGCAAGGGGCTGCTTTCCTTCTGCCTCCAAATCTAAAGGTGTTCCTGCAGCTTTACATACTTTTTGTGCTTTCTCGTGTCCTGGCCTCGCCCCTGAAGCCTGTGAGAGCAATGGGAATTGGGGACACACATCAGCCAGGTGGGCTGCACCCGTTTCCTTCAGGACAGGGGACAGGAGGGTCCCTGTCCCGACTTTCTCCTGCAGCAGTGTCACAAGCAGCAGCCCATTAGCACAGGGTGAGCACTGCGTTTACCAGAAGCATCAGGGGAAGGTAAGCTCAAGCTTTTTCCCTTCACTAATTAAACTGTTCCCATCTTAACCCACGAGTTTCCTCATTTTTGTGCTTCCTGTCCTGCAGGATCTGCCTGCATCTGGATGTGCCTGCACAGCTCTGATATTCTGCTCACCGCAGCATCCCACACAGCAAACATTTCTCCCATCCAGACCAAGAACTTTACATCTTTATTAGAGTTCATATGACTAATATAGTCCAAAGAGAAATTTCAGGTAAAAAAAAATAAGAAAATCCATAAAATACAATGGATAAAATTATCCAACCATTAACATTATGAAGTGCCAGCCAAACAGCTGGCAGGACTTGTGAGGAAACAGAACAACACCTGGTTTGCTTACAGAAAAATATTGCTACAGCTGGTGAGTCCATCTGCTTCGGATTTCCAAGGAAAAGCCTTGGAAAGCTCTCAAACCATCCTGGAGAAAAGGAGTCCATCAACACCCAGAGTCACGGGGATACCGGTGGCCAGCTGAGGGCGAGCTCCTGGTGCATGGCCTCGGGCAGCCACTGGCGATAGGCAGCCAGCAGATCTGCAAGGGAACAGCAGCAGCTACAGAAAAACCCTGTGGGAAAACCCTCTCCTGTGGGATCACCCCACGGCAGCAGGACCAGCACCCCACTGCTGCCATGGTGCTGGGGCTTGGTGCTCCTGGGGGCAGCACCCACAGGAATTTCTGTAATGTGGATTTCTCATCACTGCAGCACTTGGCTGCTGCTGCTGTGAAGGAATTCTTAGCATCTGCCACACAATATTGAAGAAAATCCATTTTACGAGAAAAAAAAATCAATTATCCATGGACAGTAACACCACAGCTTAATACATTTTAACTGTGGTTACAACAACAACAGAAAAAAACAATCTTACAATACAAATAAATAGTGCTTTCAGTCACTTTTCACAAGAACCAAACACAGGGCATTACTGCCTCTGGTAAGAAAATAGGAAATATTTGGAGCTTTACAAGTGAAACAGTCCATTTTCTGAAATTATAATTCAGTAGTGCTCGAGGTACTCCACTGATATGACTGATAATTAAGCAAGCAGAACACTCACATTTAGGGTTTTTCCTCCATGCAGCCAGCAGAGCATCACGATTATCACAATTTTCTTTAACTAGAGCCTGCAGCAGGGCTTCTGTCCTGGGCTGAAGTCTGAGTCAATGAAATGGTGGAAAAAAAAAAAATATTCATTAGCACATTTCAGCAGGGCTGCCTTTAGGAACTCCACATCTTTTGAAAAGGCTGAATACAGATGTATTTTTTAAAAATATATATATAAATATATATAAACACACAACCTCTGCATACAGAAATGTGCCACTGGCTGAAGAAAATTCACTACAAGTAGTTTCTTCCCCCCACATCAACTTCTTGTGGTTAAAAGTAGCAGCAGGTTGCTCTTGTGTCTCCTCTGCAGCTGCAGAGCTCAAGGTAAAGCACAAAGGAGTCCCCAGGGGCTGTGCTGATCTCTGAACTAAAACAGGAAAACACCTCAGATAACATCTGTCACTTCTAACAAAGCCTTCCCAAATCCCTGTGCTCATCAACTCCAGGAAAAGTCAGAGCAGACTCTGAGAAAGTTCATTTTGGTAAATGAGAGAGCGAGGGGAGAGAAAGGGAGTGACAGCCCACAGCCTTTTGGAAGCCTGTAAGTGTCACCAAAAAACCCCAGTGGGTGCTGGAAAGATGTTTTTGGAAAGAAATAAAGGTTGAGTAAGTGGCCAAATTCCACAGCAAAGCACAGAGGGCAGCAGTGGCCACCTGGCAATCCTCACAGGGCTGAGCAGCAGAGCTCAGTGGCCAGCAGTGGCCAGCAGGGAACAGCAGTGGCCAGGAGGGACCAGGATGGACCAGGAGGGACCAGCACTCTGTGTCCTGCACTGCCCTCACCACCACCAGCTCTCCTGGGACACAACTTTTCTTGGTGAGAAAACTCAAAATTCATTTTCCTTGCCCTGCAGCTACAGCCAGGATCACAACCTCCAACACCCTTCTCAGCATTTATAATATAAATTCATTATTTCAATTCATAAATTGAATTTTTTAAATTTAGAAAGGAAGTGAAAAGTGTCTGGTGGAGACAACGACCTGGAGTTTGTTTTTAAGAACTTACTTGGACCATGTCTTCAGCATTATGAGGGGGCTGGACAGCAGGCACTGGGTGTAGGAACTCAGCTTTTTAATGACCTGGAAGATTTGTTACAACAATTATCTAATGAATAAGGCGAATTAATTGTTATATGATAACAACCATCAATGAATTCATGCTACTACAAATTTCCATGTCATATTCTCCATTTTCCTCCTCTCCATGTGTTCCCAAGTCTTGTCCTCACTTGTTGGACAATTCTTCTGTCTCAGGGTGGACAAAGACATGGGCTACTATCTTTTTTTATTTTGCAAAAACAGGACTTCAATTTGGGGGTGTCTTTCACTGAAATACTGATTTTTCCATGCTTTTTTGTGTTTCAAAGACACCTTCCCCACCTCACCAACCTAAACAAACTCTTCCAAGCAATGAGGAACGGGAGGACACAAAGAAATGAAGCCATAAGGCTCATCTCCTCCAAAAATTGGGTTAAAACCTTACAGATGGCACCAGGGCAGTGATGCAGCTGAACACACTCACCTTCCCTTCCAGCAGGAACCTGGCAAAGTGTTTGTAGCGCTCAATCCCTTCGGGGTAATCAACTTCCACAGCAGGGAGCTGCCAGCCCACACGGTCTGCAGAGAAACAAAGAAACAAAGAAACAAAGGTCTCCTCCCTGCTTCCCCAGGAGGGAACATTTCCAGGGAGGGGGGACAGCACAGGTGCCAGGAGAGGTGTGGAGGGCACTGCCAACCCCAGGCAGCCCTCACAGATCCCATTGCAGTGGGAAACACCAACAGGTAAATGCTCCAACCCCCATGAAGGTGCTCAAACCTTCGGACAGCCCAGCAGAGCTCGACCTGGCTGGTGCTGGGGGAGCCTGGACAAAGCAGCAGCACAGGAACTGCCCCTGGCACCAGGAGCTGCACAGGAGCTGCACAGGAACTGCGCTCAGCACAGGAGCTGCACAGGAGCTGCCCCTGGCACCAGGAGCTGCACAGGAGCTGCACAGGAACTGCGCTCAGCACAGGAGCTGCACAGGAGCTGCGCTCAGCACAGGAGCTGCACAGGAGCTGCCCCTGGCACCAGGAGCTGCCCTCAGCACAGGAGCTTCCCCCAGCACAGGAGCTGCGCCTGGCACAGGAGCTGCACAGGAGCTGCCCTCTGCACAGGAGCTGCCCCTGGCACCAGGAGCTGCACAGGAGCTGCCCTCAGCACAGCACAGGAGCTGCCCCTGGCACAGGAGCTGCTCTGAGCCCCCCGCACAGGAGTTGCCCCCAGCACAGGAGCTGCACAGGAGCTGCCCCTGGCACAGGAGCTGCTCTGAGCCCCCCGCACAGGAGCTGCACTGAGCACAGAAGCTGCCCCTGGCACAGGAGCTGCACAGGAGCTCCCCCCAGCACAGGGGCTCCCCCCAGCACAGGGGCTCCCCCCAGCAGGCCCCCAGGGACACTCACAGAACACGCTGGGCCTGTGGCAGCGCACCCGGCCCGTGGCAGGGCAGTAGGAGGGAGGAGGATTCTCCAGAGGCTTCCCAAAGTGGCAGTAGGGTGGCAGCAGGGCAGGGATCCACTCGGGCTCCACTGCAGACACTCCTGAGGAGGGAAAGCACAACTGAATGCAGGTCTGCAGCCCCACAGGTGCACGGTCAGGGTCTCCTCTCCACAGCTTTACTTGTCCCTCATTTTCCAAGTCAAACTTTCTATGTGGTAAAAAATCTGTTCAGAGATCTGTGGTTGGCAGAGCTGGGTATTTCAGCTCTGTCAGCAAATCAGATATTTCAGAAGCTGAGCTTTGCTCCAGCCAATTCTGCCAGATAAATAATAATAAAAAAGGCCAATTCATCTCCTGGTCCAGACCTAGGAAGCCTTAAGGATGCAAATCCCAGGAGTCCCAACCACTCAGTGAGGAGAGCACTCAGCCAGCACAGAGGGGAACATTGCCAAGGGCTGCAGCACAAGCTGCCCCCAGCACTCACCTTTCATGTACAGCTTGGTGGTCTCAACAATTTCTTGATACACCACAAACTCTGGGAGCTCTTTGAAGAGGACTGAGCTGGGGTGGATGAACACTGGGTCCTCCAGGAGTGCAGTCTGTCAGGAGGCACAAAGATTGAGGCTGAGTTAACACCAGTTACTGACAATTCCATTTTTTCACTTCAGTCTCTCTCAGATGAGCATTTGTAAGCTTTCCTTAAGTGATGGAGGTTTTTAATCACCCCATCATTTCCTGCTTCACCTTCTCTGGAGACACCAAGCACTTTACAAGATGAAATAATGGTACTCCTTAGCTCTTTTAGAACATTTCCTAGCTGAGCACCAGGAAATGGCAACACTGCAAACCCAAATTCCACAGAGAGAAGCTGCAGGCAGCCAGCACGGGCATCCTCAGTGCTGCACCCAGGCACAAACCTGAGCTTTTCACACCTTTCTGCCATGCAGAGCAGGAGGATGAGCCCAGGCACACTGCTCACCTTGTAGGCATTTTTCCATTTGTCATCCAGCAGCTCCTCTGCCTGCACCCTCCGTGCCAGGCGGTCCCCCAGCCCTGCCAGCACGATCTGCCTCAGGTAGGACACCTGAGCTTCTGTGGGGGGCTCCATCTTGGGGTCAACAAAGAGCCCAGACCCCGTGCACACCGAGTTCACTGCGGGGAAAACGGGTGAGAGAGATTCAACAGGAAAAACAACCCAGCTCTGTGATGTGCCACCCCCTGTGGGAGTCCAGGGCACTGGAGAACCCCTCAGGGGGCTCTGAGACCCTGCTGGGACCCCAGGAAGGCGCTGCCTTTGACCTCAGTCCATGGGAAAAACTTCCAGCACTCAGAGATGAACCATGAACAACAAAGATTTGAATGAAATTGTAGTTTAGTTTGCCACAGGGTGAAAATGTGCAGTTTTGGGGTTTTAGAATGGAAGTTGATGAGAGCAAGATGGAGAATTTTGGGCAGTGTCTCATGTTCTTCTTCAACTCCATCTTCTGCTGTGACAGGGCACAGGGACATTGGCACAATGGGTTTGAGGCAGAAATTGTGTGTCTAGAACAGGCAGTGATTACTGGTACAAAATTGTAAATATTGTATGTTTAAAGAGTTAATTGGACTAGAGATCTCTAGCAGACCTTGAGTTTTCTATCAGGGGGGCTTGCCAGCAGTGTCCTTTCAGTGCTTTAAGCTTGCAGCAAGCAGCACACAGACCTTGAGATAAGAAACTGAATAAACACCTCTAAAACCCAAAGCTGCAAGTTCTGTCCATCCCTTCAAACCCCGGTACAGGACTTGCAGAGGAATAAAACCCTGATTAGGGGATCTTGGCAGGGGAATTCCAGGGATCCCAGAGGAGAGGAACCCACCTGCAGTGGTGAGCTGCCCTCGCAGGCGCCGGATCTCCAGCATGGCCTTGTGGCGGAGCCCGTTCTCCTCACAGAACGCCCGGCTGCACCCCGAGAACTCACAGGCCCCCACGGCTCCTGGGGACACACACAGCCTGCTCAGCTCTCCTGGGGAAACCCACGGTGGGACAGCCTGCCCCAGGCAGTGGGTGCATTTCAGCTGCCTCTGGGCACTGGGGAAGGGGAGGCTGCCCCAGAGCAGCCCGGAAAACACTGCGGGAGTCGGTGCTGCAGACAGGACCAGGCTGGGGGCTCAGGGAACCAGGAGGAGAACAGGAATCAGCAGGAGAACAGGATGAGGGAACAGGGAACCAGCAGGAGAACAGGAATCAGCAGGAGAACGGGATGAGGGAACAGGGAACCAGCAGGAGAACAGGAATCAGCAGGAGAACGGGATGAGGGAACAGGGAACCAGCAGGAGAACAGGAATCAGCAGGAGAACAGGATGAGTGGCACAGGGTGAGAACAGGATGAGGGCACAGGGAATCAGGAGAACAGGATGAGGGGCACAGGGAATCTGCAGGAGAACAGGATGAGGGCACAGGGAATCAGGAGAACAGGATGAGGGGCACAGGGAATCAGGAGAACAGGATGAGGGGCACAGGGAATCAGGAGAACAGGATGAGGGGCACAGGGAATCAGGAGAACAGGATGAGGGGCACAGGGAATCAGGAGAACAGGATGAGGGGCACAGGGAATCAGGAGAACAGGATGAGGGGCACAGGGAATCAGGAGAACAGGATGAGGGGCACAGGGAATCAGGAGAACAGGATGAGGGGCACAGGGAATCAGGAGAACAGGATGAGGGGCACAGGGAATCAGGAGAACAGGATGAGGGGCACAGGGAATCAGGAGAACAGGATGAGGGGCACAGGGAATCAGGAGAACAGGATGAGGGGCACAGGGAATCAGGAGAACAGGATGAGGGGCACAGGGAATCAGGAGAACAGGATGAGGGGCACAGGGAATCAGGAGAACAGGATGAGGGGCACAGGGAATCAGGAGAACAGGATGAGGGGCACAGGGAATCAGGAGAACAGGATGAGGGGCACAGGGAATCAGGAGAACAGGATGAGGGGCACAGGGAATCAGGAGAACAGGATGAGGGGCACAGGGAATCAGGGTCTGTACCTAACATCACCATGAGGTCCCCCAGCTTCTGCATCGGCCCCTGCCCGGCCCAGACCTTCTTCATCTGTAAAAACCTGGCTCTCTTCCCCTTCAGCTGGGCTGCCTCCTCCTCACTCCCTGCTGGCCTGGAAGAGACACAGAGCAGCACCCGTGGGTGCTGTGCCTCAGGCAGGGGGCACAGCTGTGACAGGGACACACAGAGCAGCACCCGTGGGTGCTGTGCCTCGCCCAGGGGACACAGCAGTGACAGGGACACAGCCCTGAGGGGCACAGCAGCTCAGCACTCACCTGTCCAGCTCCTCAAAGAGCTCCCTGACAGTCATGGCAGCCACGATGGTGATGGTGTAGGGCAGGCAGTTGTGCTGCCTGCTCAGTGCCAGCATCTTGGCATAGCGGGGGGACACAGGAAACGTGGCCATCACCCTGCCCAGGGGACTGATGGGGCAGCTCAGCTTGGCTGCCAGCTGCTGCTTCAGCCTGGGAGAGAGCAAAGACAGCTCATGGAATGAAGTAACTTGGAATTAGAACGAGTTTGTGCTCCTGGTTCTGGCAGCCCTGTTAATTGGAGGGGTTTCCTCAGGTTTTGTTATGTGCTGAGGGAAAAGATTCCTTTTCTTAACACAGCAGCCCTGCCTGGGGCTCCCAGCACAGCATTTCCCTGCCCAGACACACCCTCCATCCGGGAAACAAAGAGAGGTGAAGCAGAGGATGAGCTGGTGCCACTTTGTGTGCCCAAGGACACCCCTGGGTGTGAGGAGGAGGAGGCAGGGGCACAGCAGAGCCCCCAGCTCAGCAGTGCAGGGCAGCAGGGGGGACACAGGCATTACCTTCCTGTGGTGGGGGGCTCCTTCAGGGCTCCCAGGGCTATCAGCAGCTCCTCAGCTGCTGCCAGTGCTTCCGTGGGAGGTGGTGTGGGGAAGGGGAAGTTGATGACCTAGGAACAAGAGAAAAGCCCCTCAGTCCATCACTGACACAGCCTGAACGAAGCAGGGAGCTCAGGGAGGGAGGGAATCCTCCCCTCTGGCTATGTGAGCCAAAGGAAAACACCAAGGATGCCTGCCAGGAGTGAAAGGAAAGGACACACAATGGCAGGAAATGCTTGGAACAAGAACAGGAGGAAACAGGAACACCAGAATCACCCTGAGCTGCCACTGAGTGCAGGCACCGCCCAGGGCAGGCTGCTTTAGGGCTGAATTTAAGGTGTGCTTTCTGAAAGTGCCTCAGTATCTCTAAAACACAGACCCTATGGGGGTTTTTTAACCTCTAAGAATATAAAAAAGCATTTACTACTTGAACAAACATGTCTGTTAAGGCCTAGTGGAATTCAGAGCAGCTTCTGCAATGTGCAGAACCAAAATGGACTCTCGGGATCTTATCTTCTACCACAAGGCACAGCTTCAAGCAACAATAAAATACATTTCTGTTTGTTTCTGGCTCCTAAGGGCAACCACTTTAATGGGTGCTGTAGTACAAAGCCCTTTCCAACTCACCTTTTCTATATTTAATGCCTTCATCTGCAGAATCAAGTCTTCCACTGGTCGGTTGGTTATTTCTGGAGCAGAAAATTTCTCAAAGTCCATGAAAACTGCTGAAGAGTATAACCTAGTGGGCCAGAAGTGTTACTTAGATCCTTAAATCTTAACTCAAAAAGATATGCAGGAAAAATTAGCAAGGCATTAAATAAAAAAGGCAGCTGTGGATAGCATTTATATAATCACATCATTATTTACAAGGTGGGGGATTTGCCTTATTCACAGGTTAACTCAGCTTGGAGTTAAATCCATCTGGCCATGGTGAAATCTCTTCTGGCCATGGTGAAACCTAACCCAGCCATAAAAATCAGAGTTTTCAGCAGGAGAAAGGCCCCTGAGAAGCCAAACTCAAACCAAGACCAGCAGGGAGAGTTCACATTTAGGCTTCACCTCTCCCACTGGAGCACAGGGCAGACTGCTGGAATTGTGGAAACTGAGGATTTGGGGCTTTCTGTGCTAAAAGGCACTGACCCTCAAGCAAGGACTACATTTGACTTGGGGCTGTGGAACAGGCTTCCAAAGCTGAGTGATATCCCTGGGGCTGTGGGTGTGTAGTTTGGATAGAAGTGTGTGACTCCACAGGGTGGAAAACTAGAGTTGAAGATTTTAGTATACTAAAATATATTTTAGTATTTTTATATATATTTTAGTAATATATATGGGGCAAGATGGAGACTTTAGGATGAAGGTTAGTTGTTCTTTTTTCACCTTCTTCTTCACGGGTTTGGCTGGTTTTCTCTAACTGGTTAGTAAAGTCCGCACTGTGNCTGTGGAACAGGCTTCCAAAGCTGAGTGATATCCCTGGGGCTGTGGGTGTGTAGTTTGGATAGAAGTGTGTGACTCCACAGGGTGGAAAACTAGAGTTGAAGATTTTAGTATACTAAAATATATTTTAGTATTTTTATATATATTTTAGTAATATATATGGGGCAAGATGGAGACTTTAGGATGAAGGTTAGTTGTTCTTTTTTCACCTTCTTCTTCACGGGTTTGGCTGGTTTTCTCTAACTGGTTAGTAAAGTCCGCACTGTGGACTTCAAGTGGTTGGTTATTGGGTTGGAAGCAAAAATAATTTAGGTGGCATTTCACAAACAAAGACCTTGTAGAGATAGAGAGGCACCCTGTTACATTTTCTTGGGGAAATGGTTTCTCTTACTCTAGAGAACTCTTAGGGCTGAGGACATGTAGTAGACCCTTCTTTCTTTTTCTGACCCTATTGGCTGTGTGCTGACTTGCTCTACTTTGGTAAGATCAGAGAAAAGGCTCTGTCCTTTTATGTACGCTCTCTTTCTCTCTTCTTTTTTAGAGAACATCTGGAATAAACATCTAACTGCAGCTAAAGCTGAGAGCTTCTCTTTTAGATCTTATTCTTGTCTTATGAAATATATTCTTCTTAAGCTGAACTACTCTAGACTTCTGAAGAGGACAGAAAGAAGGATTAATATTTCAGCACCCCATTTTGCACCTTGTTAACCAGAGGTACTCATGGTTTGTGAGGCTGTAATGTAGATGAGGATTAATAAACATTTCAGTCTGAGCACAAACTTTGTCTCCAGTGCTGTTAATCCTGACCTTGGCAGATAAAGCCAGAACCAGCACAGCAGCCAGCCCCAAAGCCCCTGCTGGAAGGGCAGGGGGATGCAGGGTGGTACCACCCCCTGAGCCCCCCTGAGCCCCCTGAGCCCCCGGGCTGTC
>VXBR01001846.1:211496-233443 GCA_013400215.1 Cisticola juncidis | reverse complement strand
CGGCGGGCGCTGCCTCACCGCGGGCAGGTGTGAGGCCTGTGGGTGCCCCGGGGCCGGTGGGCAGAGAGCTGCGGGGGATGCTCTGCTTGGCAGAGGCCTCCGGGGCAGCATCGCCGGTGTGAAGGCATGTACAGATGGGAAAGGCAAACAGCCTTATCTGCGCCTGCTGCTGCGCCTGGATGTCCGCCCGGGCAGCGCTACCTGCCCAGCTCCGGTGTGCAGGGAGGCTGGGCAGGCACCGGAGTGACTGAGGGTTTTAAAGGGCTGTGGGAAGGCGGGATCGCTGTGGCCATGGCTGAGGTGAGTGGAAGCCTTAACGTGGTGCTTCAGGCATGAGAATGGAGCTATGGTCATGCTCATATTTCATTATGAATAGAACGTTTCTTGTAATATTCAGGCTTTCTGGGAGGTGAACGATGGTGCCTAAGCTTTTTCAGTGTTGGAAGGTAAAGGGGTTTTGCTGTGCATCAGTCACAGCTCTTGAACTGCGGTTCCTGCTTTGTGTTTGCTCAGAAATCCTGTGAAGAGGTGTGTTTGGTCAAAGAAGAGGTTCTTTGACTTGGCAACAACTGAAACGAGGCCTGCTTTGAGCAGAGGTTTGATACCCAGAGGTGTTTCCAGCTCTGAGTGTTGTTTTTTCTGTAACTGCAGGCTGTAGGTTGTGTCTCCAGGCTGTCAGGAGTCAGTGGCTCAGCCACATGGACTGGCTAAACTTCAGTGAATGGAGGTCAAACCCTTTAGTTCTGGCTAGTTTATTTTATATCGTTCTCACTAAGTATTTGGTGCCCAAGTTATGGTGTAGCTTTCCTGCAATCATTTGTTTGATGGGAGTAGTTTTGGCAAGTGGCTTGGAAGTTCGTCAGTACTGTACAGGTGTCAGTGGTATGAGCAGACACGTTCTGGAGTGGTGGCAGTGTCAGTGCTTCTGGCAGTCCAGGAAACAATTCCTCACCTTCATTACTGTGTGGGTTAGCCAGGCCATCATTCTGGCTGGTGGTGATTTCCCATTGGAATCCTGGTGTGTGGTGTCTTAATTCTCCTGCTGGATGGGAAGCAAGTTAATCCAGGGTTTTGGGCAACTTCTGAATGCAATAATGTAGCTGGTACCCATACGATCAAGAACAAATGTAATTTCAGATGGGCTGCCTGTGTTTATGGCTGAAACAGTTAGAACTCTCTTCATCCCACATGGAAGTGGCTTTCTCTGTTGGAAGGTGAATTCCTGTGTACAACTGGAAACCTTTGTCAGCTTCCATTAGGTTTGCACTGGTGCTCTTTGGCATGAGTGCTATTCACAAGGAATGGATGCTCTCTGTAACATTAAGATGTGGACTGAGGAGAGCTGAGGGCAGTTTAGTCTCTTAAACAATGGTTCTGCTGGGTTCTGGAAATGTAACAAAATGTAGAGTTTGCTTGTTGGGTAACAGGCCTGTGCCCTGAAGGACTTGAATGCTGAAGCTTATGTAGAACAAACTGTTCATGATGTAAGAAACCAAATTAATAGTGATGTGTAGCTTCTTGTATCTATCAGGTTTTGGAGCAGGTGGTTTTGGGTTTTGAAGGAGGAGATGGAAACTTGAATTCTTCTTGTGTCCAGTCTTACCCCTGTGCAGCTGGTGTGTGTAGTAGAGGATAGTGATGAGTAACTTTGGAGTGTAAAAAAGAATGTGTAGGGGCTGGGATTTGGGCAATGTGCACATAAAATCTGTATTATGGAGAGGAGTCTTTGCCTTGTCTATCAATAATACCTAGGGGATAATCTCACTTTGGTGGAAAGGATTGATGAGGGAGGGATAGACTGGGTGGGTGTGAGTAACAGTGCAGAGATGGTTTTGAGTGTTTTTCTTTTAAAAAGCTGCAAGATGCCCTCCTTGTAGAAAAGGGATTGCAGAGATGACTTTTGCAGCAATTGGCTGGGTAACAGGCTGAAACACCAGAGATAATTAGTGAGGATGCCTTTGAATGGTTCAGCTGAAAGCATTGAATGGGGAACAGTTGGCAGAGCAGGAAACTTACTGTCACTGATGGCAGAAATATTTAATTGGTTGCTGGCACTGCTTCAGATATTGTGGACATGATGAGGGAATGTCACTTCCAAGCTTGTGATGAGGAATTGGCTTCAGTTATTCATACCTAGAACTGTTTTATGCTAAATTTCAGCATTTAGTTTAAATTGTGGGGTTTGTTATGCGTACTTCAGGTTACTCCATGTGTCTCACAATCAGGTAAGACTTAAACTCCTTATTTCCATATTTTTAATGACAGGTCATTGGTTTAATATCTGGGTAGGTAAGCATCTTGTTTGACTTAATTCATGCTGTCTCAGTATGGAAAGGTGAGCTGCAGCCCTATATTCACTGACAATCAGCTGTGCTTCCTGTGCTAGTGCTGTTGATCACTGCTGGACATCGAGTGCCTCTAATCTCTGTGTCAGAGCTATCAGAGGCCTTTGGCCCCAGACTGGGACCTCACAGCAAATGTCCCTTGTCAGGAAGCCTTGTTTATCTTCTGCTGTGTGAAAGTATCATGCTGATAGATAGGAAGTGTCAACAAGCAGGGCTTGTTTAATCTTCAGCTGCACTGATGGCAGGGGAGTGTGTGTGGACATTGCAGGGAGTTGTTAGAAAAGGTCACTGTCTCTGTGGCAGTGGTTGTGACACAGGTGAGGTGATTCCATCTGTTCAGGTGTCCAGGTAGACTCTGGTGGTTCTGTAGTCACTTGCTTTGAGCAGAAGTGATCTACTCTGTGGTCAGATTTAGCTTTCTAATTGTTTTAGCACTAATTTTCTTTCTCTGGGATATCCCTAACTGTAGTTTGTGAAGATGCCTGTAATTCTCTGCATGATGCTGACACATCTCTCTCACTTCCAGCCAACTATGATGATTTGTACCAGTGGTCAGTGGAGTCCTACTCAGACTTCTGGGCAGAATTCTGGAAGTACAGTAACATCGTCTGCTCCCGCCTCTATGACGAGGTAAGTTCAGGGCTTATCTTACAGCAAGTGCAACACAAAGGGGAAATAAACTGATGTTACAATCTATCTTCTGACCTTTTCTTAGAACTCTGGCGAGTGATACGAGGAATCGATCTAGTCCTGGATTTCCTGGTGTGGTGGGTGGTGTTGTGTCGCTGGTGCACTTTAGGACAGTGAAACCCTCCAGTTTTGTTGTCCTAAGCAGTTCTGTATCCTTGTGTCCACCTTGTCCTTCCTGGCTCCTCATGGGGAATCTGCCAGTGCCTTCTCCCTTGGGGCTGTGCTGGTGGAATATCACCCTGGTTTTGTAAATGCTGGCTTTGTGTCAAGTTGGTGTTTGCCTTCCCCGAGTCAGCTTAGCTGATAAGCTCAGCTGTGACACTCTGGCTCTGCAGTGAGGGACAGGCTTGGAATGTCTCTGAGGGAATGGTGGTGGTTGGACACAGGCACTGGTGGAGCACCAGGCAGTGCCACAGAGCTCCTTTGGAGGAGAGGTGACTCTGCAGACCTTGTAGATGGAGCCTTGGATAGTCCTGGTGTGGGATACCAGCATCACCCTCTGGTTTTCCATCTGAGGAAGATGTTGGGATAATTATTTGAAAAGCTTAATGCAGTGGAAGCTTCCTGGGATTTAGTAGGGAGGACTGGACTTGTCTTAATGCCTGGGGCACATCTAGAATCCTGAGAATGCTGCCAGTCCTGCAGAGGGGACTGGTAAATTTGTTGTGACTTTTCCTGTTTTACTCATTTGTGTACTGATCTGATGGATCAAGGGGTTCCAGAATCCTCAGAATGTTGCCAGTCCTGCAGAGGGGACTGGTGAGTTTTTGATTTTTCCTGTTTTACTCATTTCTGTACTGATATGATGGATCAAGGAGTTCCAGAATCCTCAGAATTCTTCCAGTCCTGCAGAGGGGACTGGTGAGTTTTTGACTTTTCCTATTTTACTCACTTCTTTTCCTGTTTTACTCATTTCTGTGCTGATATGATGGATCAAGGGGTTCTTCCTGCCATGGGACTGCTCAGGTGTCTTATTTAATGTGACCCCCACCCTTCAGAAGAATGAATGCAGCAAGAGTGTAAGAGCTAGGCTGCTTTGAAGTGTGTGGTCTGAGCACTATAAACACTTAAACTTTACATTTTCTGTAGGTGCTAGCTCAAACTCTGAACTGTCAGAGTAACTGAGCTGGTCTGTGGTAGCTAGAGGGCTGAAAAGGTGGATTTCAAGCGTCTTACAGCTGTCTGCTGGAAGTAAACATTGTTTTGAGATAAATAAATTAATAAAAAACCAAAATTTTTAATGAAACAGAGTTGACTCTTCTGTTCCCAAGCAATGAAACACCACCTACTCCCACAGATCATTCCAAGAAAAACAACAGAACCTTGTGTACACAGAATAAAACCAGGCAGGATTTTGTTTAATCCTAGTTTTAAGTGTGTGATGTGGCAGTGCAGATGTCACTGTGTGGCAGTTGACATCTGTGTCCCCTGTGAGATGAAGCTCAGTGTGCAGAGCTGTGCTGGCAGGGCAGCCCTGGTGGAATTCAGCTCACAGCAGCTGTTTTTAAATGAAGGATGGGTCTGAATTTGCCCTTTTGCTATGAGAGGCCCTTGACACCTGTTGGGCCTGTGGAGGGGCCTCCAAGGGAGGGATCAGGTTGTTCATCTAATAAAATACCAATAAATATAGTAATTAAATTAATATATCTAATAAAATAAATTAAAAATAAATAATAAAAAATATAAAAATAAAATAAATATATAAAATAAAATANATAAGTAAAAAATAAAATAAAAATACCAATAAGTAAAAAATAAAATAAAAATACCAATAAGTAAAAAATAAAATAAAAATACCAATAAGTAAAAAATAAAATAAAAATACCAATAAGTAAAAAATAAAATAAAAATACCAATAAGTAAAAAATAAAATAAAAATACCAATAAGTAAAAAATAAAATAAAAATACCAATAAGTAAAAAATAAAATAAAAATACCAATAAGTAAAAAATAAAATAAAAATACCAATAAGTAAAAATACCACTGCCAAAGACTGAGCTGAACTGGGAGTCACAGGTGTTACCTGGGGAGGAAATCCTGGGGTGTGAGTCCAGCTCCTGTGCTAGTGCAGCTCTCTCAGAAGCTCTGTGAAAGATTTTTTCCACTTCAGAAAAAAACAGTTATGTTGGATCTTGTCCTGGAAAATGTTGAAAACATTCTGCTCACTTTTCTTCAAGCTGAGGAAGTCAGAAATGAGTCAGTTTTAAGAGCAGCTTCTAATTGCTGCAGTAATGTATGTTAATATAAAAATCATTTGTGCAGCCTGAGTTGATAAAGTATAAATGTTATAACTCAATTCTTGCCAATTGTTAGGAGCCAAGAAATCAGAATTCCTTTTTTAGAAAATACATTTAAAATACAATAATGCAGTAGTGCACTTCCAGATGAGTTTTAAGTTAAAAGTTAATTTTAAGATTGCCTCCAGTAATGTGTAAGCTGCTCAAAGCACAGAACCATTGGATTTTCTGGAATGGGATGTGTCTTGAGGCTTGCTTGCCTTTCAGAAGAGCCTTTCACTTGGGCTGAAGGAGTTATGTGATGTATGTGCAGTCAGGAGAGAGAACCTGAGGGTATAAACCAAAGCTTTCAAAAACAACTATAAAATAAAGTTTCTATTTAGAGATTTTCAAAGAAATGTGCTGCTGAGCAGCTGAATCACTAAGCAGAGGGGCATTTTGGGAGGAATTTAGACCTCTGGCTAATGCTAAGGGGCTCTTTACCTAGCAGTGTTAATAAAGTTAGTTTTAACTGTGACTTATGAAGGAGTAGTTGAATACTTTGAGGCTTCATTAGCTCAAGAGAGGAGAAGTTGTTTCAGCTGTGTTCTTCATGATTTTTCATTGCATTTTTCACTTCTTTACATGTCTTAGTCCTAAGTGGGGAGTTACCTAATACAGGTTTATTGGGTTTTTGGATCCTGTTAATCCTAAAAACCAGAGAATTTGAATAAAAAGCTGAAACTCTTCAGTTACATTTGACTATACAATTCATTATTTTGGATTACCATTCAGATGTGAGTTCCTGCTGTTGGTCTCTGCACCCTGTGAGTTGTGCTGGGCACACACAGAATTCCTGAGTTCTATGTGCACCTCCTGTCTGGCTGTAGCCACAATTTTTTGTCTCACTTGTGTGTTAAAGGCTGGTCCAAAGGTAGAGCTGTCAGCAAGGAACTTCCCCTGGTTTTGTTGCAGTGACCTGTTTGCTTGTTAACAAATAATTAAACTTTCCAGCCCGCTAATTACAGGATCAGTGTCCTCCTGCCTTCTGGGAGAAGTGATTCTTGCCTAACAAAGCCTGCAAAGAGCTTGGAGCTGATGGGTTCTGCACAATGCTGGAAAAAGCAGTTGTGTCCCAGTTCTCAGGAATGAATGCTGCATTTCTTTCAGGTGGTGGACACCTCCAAAAGCATCGCAGATGTCCCCGAGTGGTTCAAGGGCAGCCGCCTGAACTATGCAGAGAATCTCCTCAGGCACAAGGACAATGACAAGATTGCTCTGTATGCAGCAAGTAAGGAAAATCAGTGCCTTGTTTGTTTGTTTTTCACAGGACCAGGCCTTATGAAACAGCTCTGATGAAACATGGAAATAAACTGGTTTGGATGAGGAGTAAAAAAAGGGTAACAAAGTCAGTAACGCTGCTCAATCTGCAATACAGATCTGCAAAAATAAAACCAACCCAGCAAAACATGGGAATATAGATCTGGAAATCCTGTGTAAGCTAAATGAGGTTTTCTTAGAATGTACTCAGCTGCATTAAGGTAGTGGAGGTCATGCTGTGTTTACCATCATTCAGTATTTGAGGTATTATTTCACATTTGTCACAAACACTCACCTGCTGCCTGCCTTCAGGAAGTATCTTGGCACTGTAGCTTGATAATGTCCTTCCCACCCTCTTCCTATGCCTTTTATTTTAGGAATACTGAGAACTACATGGGCTTTAGGCAGGAAATCACTCTGCCACAACAGTTATGTGCCTGGTAGACTTGGAATTTTACTTTTCTGGAGCACTAAATCTCAGTCTTAATTCTTGTTATGCTGAAGATTTGAGCCTAGTAAAATTTGTGTGCACTCATAAGGATGGTCATGATAAGACAGAGAACAGACTTTTTGTTGTCTGCTTTGATAACTTTAAAAACCAGTTCTAATCTCTCTTGGGTGGGAGAACTAATCCTTGCCATGAGACTGACCAAGCAGTGATGCTTCTAGAGGTATTGAAACACATAAAAATCAACCACCAGTTCAAAGAGAATGGTGAAATCTGACCCAGTTTTGGTGGAGTAAGACTTGATTTGGTGAAGTCTGATGGAAATGAGGCTTGTACCCAAAAGCTTTAAAGTAGTTGGAGTCATCACTTTCAGATTTTGAGCTCATTAGAAAAGCTTCTTATGTATTATTTAGTGGAAAAAAAAAGTCAGTGTAGTTGAGTGCATCTTGTGGAGCACCTGAAAGCCAAACACTGATTAATAAATCAATTGTAAATGTATGTAGAGTTGATGTGATTGATTTGTTAATGTTAAAAGCTAAACATGAGACTTGAGAAAGCGGAATTAAATATTGTCACTTCAAATTATCACAGGAATTCTCAATTCAGTGAATGGCTTGGTTTGACATGTGATTACATAGTTCTGTAGGTCTTTTTGTTAGGAAGTCATGGGGTGTCTCAGACTTTTTTTGGTCACACATTCACAGGTGGTGATAGCAGAAGGAGCAAATCTGTTTCCTAGCTGATTGTTGTACGAATGCTGGAATGAACAATTGGCTCCTCTGTGGTGAACAGACTTCCACCTGCACTTCTTTCCTGACCTTGTGCTGTGTTTAATCTTCTTAAGACCTCTTAAGTCAGAGTATTTTTTGATAACTCCCTGCTGCTAGGTCAGAGTGGTGGTTTGGGGGCCTGGCTCAGGTTTGTGTGCAGTGGGGATGATTCTGTGGGAGCTGTGTGGATGTCACAGGGCACAGGAATGTAAATGTAACTTTCCTAAACAATTTCACTTGTCACTGGCTCCCACAGTGATTTTTTTTTGTGATTCCCTTCTCCTGGGGCTTTAACCATGCAGCAAGATCAATGTCTCATTTCCTGTTGTTCTGTGGGAACCCAGGCTCTGCTCAGTTTATGAACCACATGGAGCAGGGGTTGTTTGGCATCATGACCTGCTCCCTTGCTCTGTGTGAGTCCACATTTATTGGTGCGAAATCTAACAAGGCAAAAGAATAAAAAATGCCATTCCCTGCTCAAGGCAGTCAGACTGAGGGCAGCTGTTCTGAGAGGGGCAGGGTGTGCAGCTCTCCTGCCTGTGGCACCCTTGGCAGGAGTGAGGGACAGTGGAAACAGGACAGGCCACACCTCTGCAGTCTGAGGGAGCTCAGGAAGGGACTTCAGGGTGACAGATTTTTGCTTTCATAATATTTAGGTTTGTTCCCTTTGTCCCATGAGTGATTTATTAACAGCTTATGTAACACCTGACATGTTCAGTACAGTAGGGAAAACACCCTGCAGATCCTCTCAGGTGAGTGGAGTCCAGTTCAGTTTGTTTTCTGCTCTGTTGGCAAAGGCAGATGAGCCAAAAGCACATGGAAAGTCAGACCTGGATGTGCATAATTTTCTAGTCTAGTAATAAAACCTAAACTTGGCTGCTTCCTAGACCTGATGAGAAAACTGAGCAAAAAGGGAAAATGAGCTTCTTACCATGTTAGAAATTGGCCTTGGTGAGTGCAATTTGTTTACCATGAATCCTCCTTGAGAGCACACCTTTCTCAGTGAACAGTTTGTGTTTCTGCAGATGTGTTTATCTTTTAAAATATCTTCATGCCTACTGAACAAATACCACTGATTAATACTTGATTCCCATTAAAAAGAAGAGGTTTTTTCGTGCAGCACAACAGGAACTTCAAAAGCAAAACCATAAATATTAGAGGAAGCTGTTCTCTCTTAGAATTGCTTTCTGTTCTTCCAGGATTAGTTGTTTGTACTAGACTGATGTTGCAGTGCCTGATTTCTGACTGATTGCTTTCATTTTCTTTCCTCAGGGGAAGGCAAAGAAGAGATCTTGAAAGTTACTTTTGAAGAGCTGAGACAAGCTGTGGCTTTATATGCTGCAGCCATGAGGAAGATGGGAATAAAAGTAGGAGACAGAGTTGTAGGTGAGTAATTTCTTAAGGGACAGGAGGTAGAATTTGTTTTTGAACTGTGCAAGTGAGCAGAGTTATAGAAACATGACTGTGAAATAGCATTTGACAGAAAATTTCACATAAACATTCTGCAGAAAAGGCTCTTGTGCTGCTGTATTTACATTTGTAGGAAATGCATTTCTAGAGGGAAGGAACCTGGATTAGCCTGGGGGGTTCTTTAGCATGGAAGGGGGAAGGAAAATGCTTCATTCACCAAGGTCTGCTTCAGAAACTCTGTGGAGGCAGAGGTGAGGGAGTCCAAAACCTTGCCAGAGTCCACAGGGATGTAACTTGTCCTGAAATTCAGAGCAGATGGCAGAGGGAGAGGCAGTTCCCACTGTGGTTCATAGTAGTAACACAGGGCTTGCTTCTACTGCTTCTGAAAAACCAGTTTTAAAATAGAAAGGAGATATTCTATGAACTCCATTACAGCTGGCTGACATGTAGTCAGCCTGTCAGGTTCTGACACCCTTTGTTGACACTTTCTCTTAAAATCTGAGCTGCTAGAATTACACATGAGACTATTACTGTTGTTTTCCTATGAATTTCATCTCCATGCTTTGCTGCCTGTGAGACAAGGCTGCTTTAACTTCTCATTATACTTAACATACCCCCTAGTTTGTTCAGTACAATTTCTGGTTGCACCATGACAGTAATAGCATGTTGGAGCTGGAGGTGGGTGAGTGTGGGTGGACAGGCAGTGGTGTCAGCACTTTTTCAGCTTGATTTCACTCCACTCTTCCCTTTCCATCACTAGCAGCACTTAATAGTGAACATAATTGAAGCAGATGTGTTGTGAGACATATTTCTTCCTCTAAGGATGTCTTGCAGTGCTGTCAGTGATGCTTGAACAGTTGGGAGAGGCACAGAGTACCTATAAAATCAGCACGTGAGGCACTCCTGCTCTCCCACTGGCCATCTGTTTGGCAAACAGCAATGACTAAAATAAGAATAAAATACAGCTGGGAGGATGTTTGTCCTGTCTGCATAGATTCCTTCTACTCTCTCCCTGTAGCCAGCTTTGCTCTGTTACCAGTCAGCAGTTAAAAACCATCTGATCTTCCCCATGCATTCACAAAGAAACATCCTCAACAAAACATCAATGAATTACATTGTCTAAAGCTGCTGTTTTATCTATAGCAACTGTATTAGCCCTGTTGCTTACGTGGGTTTTAAAGCCAGCTTTGTAAGAAGATTAGTGGGGTACTAATAGTTTCAGGCCACAGTGATGGTGGCCACTTGCAAGTCCTGGAGGAGTGTGAAATGCTGAAAAAAAGGGAGTCTGGTCTCTGAATTCTCTACATTTTGGTGTAGTTCAATAGTATAAGACATGGAGAAGATATTTTAGTTGCTGCTCCCCATTTTCCTTCTTCCTGATGTATTCTTTCAAGGCTCAGACAAAACCTTTGATGCAGGGTCCCAGTTCAATTGTTGATTATTTTTTTTTCTCCATGCACATAACTGAATGTGTTCCTCTTTTTCCAAGAGGAAACCTTCATTAAACTTCTTGAAGACACTAGGTGCTTGCATGGAATGTGTTCTCAGCACTCTGAGAAATCAGAATTTTGCCACAGTTTTCAGCATAATTATGGACTTCAGTTTTTATTTATTCTGTTGGTAAAGTGCTGCAGTGTAAATGAACACATGTAAGTGTAATCTTGGTGTGTGCTAGATTAAGCAAATAGCAACTGACAGAAAATGCTGAGGCACTTAGTCCTGAGCAGATCAGGCTGTAAGTGCCTCTTAACAAAAATTCAGACAGTGGTTTTAAAATGCACTTGTCCTGCTTAGAGATTTCACAGGTTCTGTGTCAGGTAAACCTTTCATTTCTGTTTTTATGGAGATTATACATTTTTATAAGTCAGGAGTGCTGCTGGGACCCTTGTGTGTCATACTCTGATATTCCTGCTTGATGAGCTCCCAGCTCCTGTGTTTTGAGCTCTTTATCCAGTTACTTTTTAATTCACCCAAAGGAGGAAGATCCTTTTCTTTCTGGTAACAGAAGATGAGTTTCCACCTTTCTTACCACCTTCAAGAAAGGAGTAAGGGAAGATGCAGAGATAAATACCTTTTGTAACCTTCCCCATGCTGACAAATCCTAGTTTTGATCCTTAGCTGAAATATTATGTCAAGGAACATGGAGGCTCTAATTAAATATATAAGCAAACATGCTAAATATTTAAATCAGCAGTACCATTATTCCTCTATAACACAGAGCTTTTGTACATAACTCACTGCTCTGTGACTCCTGCCTGATGTTAATCCAGCTGAAGAAGTTGCCTTTTTCATCCTTTTTGTCAGCAACATTGCTGTTTTTCAGTTTTAGGTACTGGGGACCTGTGTCAGGGCCCTGAGGAGTGCCCTGGTGTCTCCAGGGGCACAGCAAAATTCAGGGAGCTTCCCATGCATAGCAGTGGTTGTGATCAGCTTGACAATCTCAGATGTGGGAGGAAGAAAAAAGTAATTTTACTGACTTCTAAATGAGAATCCAGTTTGAATCTGAAATACTGGCAGGAGAAGTAGTTTGTGTCATTTAGCTGTTGAGAGAAAAGGAACTTGAGTCCTTGAACTGCTGTGCTGGGAGGATCTCCAGCCAGAACAGACCCTTATTTTATATCTGTTGTGGTCAGATAATTTTTATCTGTGAGACCCCAGAGAGCAGCAATTCTTCTGTGTGAGGGCACAGAAATGCAGAGTCAGTTGCTGTGCATGTTTTTTACCTTTGGGCACTTTTGGCCCAAAACTCAACCACCACCTCAAAGCCAGCTGACAAACGAAAGTAATGATTTAATTGTCTGGCTCACAATAATCAGGGACCTGTGATCTTGACTTGAGGGCTTTTGAGTGGAGTGGTGAAAAGGAGAATTGCTTAGAACAGAACTGAAGCTTTAAGCTGTGGCAAAGTAACAACTGCTCCAAAGCACGAGGAGATTTTTCAGTTCTCCTTGCACTCTGGCCCCCTGATGGTCCCATCCAAGAAATGCTCAGTGGAAATATTTGGCATCAGTTAAAGAACTGCTTTCGTCACAGAAAATGACATTTTGGTCTGTTCTGGTTCATGTATTTCAAATTATTTAGGGAGGAATATTTGTCTTCTTACAAGAAAAATCTCTGAGATTTTGGGATACTGTGCCTTGTATAAACCTTGCCCCCAAGGGAAAAACAGCAAAATAAATAATTCTTTTATGGGCATGAGCTTTTGCTGCACTTGATGTGCTGAAGATCTTTGCTGAACAAACCACTATAAGCTGTAGGCAGTTCTGGGGAGTAATTTATATCTCAGCATGGCATGAGGCTTTTATTCACAGTTGTGTGTTTTCTAGAAATTGTTGGGCTTAAGTCATAATGGTGTTTTGAAAGTTACTACTCCCAAAAGCACAGCAGCTTTCAGTAACTGCAGTGGCACTGCTGGGTTAACAAACTGATCTCAGATTTTTGAAAGAGGAAGATTCTCAGTTTGAGGTTAATTTTAAAGTTCACTTTTTTACAGAGTTGAAAAAGGATGGAATTTTATTTTTCAAGCAATGTAGAAAAACTTTACAAAATCCATCTTGGTACCCTCCTACTTGGTAATTAACAGAGCAGAAATTGCTGTTAAGATCTGTGATTTTAGTCCCTGTCCTGAAATGTGCATCCATGAATATCCTTCTGTGAGAAGGGCCTGGCACTGGGGGTGTTTGCTCTCTGTAGATACTCAGGGTGCACCTGCAGTCCCAGATCTCAGTGCCCACCACTGCTGCTGAACAGGTTGGAAGCATTTTTATTGCCATTTAAGCTTTGCTTTCAAACGTAGAACTCTAATTAGATGTCAGAATACTGCAATTAGGCTCATCCTAATTGTGTTTCTTAAAGTACTTGGACATCTTTTGGTTGCTTAAGAAAGGTGATCTGAACCTCCGGAGCTTTGATCCACCTCAGTGTAGTTTGTGAATTCCAGCTTTCTGTTTTAATTTGTGTGCTGGATTCTGAGCAGTGCAGTCAGACTCAGAGTTGCTCAAATTGAGCTCACTGAAACTAAAACCTGACTTTCCTGACATTAATTTATTCTGTATGTCGTGATAAATTGAATTTCAATCTTGAAATCTTGCTGCAAGCTACTGAGAGAAACCTGAAGAGCCACATTTGTGTGGGAATGTTCCAGGGCTTGTCCCACTTTGTTACTCCCTTATCAGCTCAGATACTGGTTTTGCTTGTTTGTGTTTGACATTCTGGCAGTGTCTACCAGAGGAGTTTAGCTTTGTGAAGCTGAATCTCTGCTCCTGAGCTGTTTATAATCTTTCCTTGCAGATCCTGGCTCATTCTCTGATGGCTGTTCCTGCAGTCTTGTTTTTACCCCTGCATGCTGCTGTATACCCTAATCAATACACTCATTTTCTCTTCTCAGTGTGCTGCCCTCTCATCCTGAAAGTCTTATTAATTAAGCAGGAACACTTGTAAATTGAGGATAATATTGTAGTTAAAAACCCTGATACAAATATTTTTATAAATGAATTTCTTACTAATTCCTTGTGTAACCGATTTGTCTTCAGGGTGTGACATTGATTGGGTGGAAAACTTCTAAGAGTGCTTCACTCTAGGATTTTGCATTGTAAAACCCTTTTTACTTGTATCTATTGTGTTTTTAGTGTATTTTATAGTTTTCAGTGCAGTTCCATCTGTAACCCCTGCCCTCTGCCCTAGGTTACCTGCCCAACAGCATCCACGCCGTGCAGGCCATGCTGGCGGCCGCGAGCATCGGCGCCATCTGGAGCTCCACCTCCCCCGACTTCGGCATCAACGTGAGTGGCCTCGGTGGCCCTGCTGTGTCCCCTGCTGTGTCCCCGAGGGTGACACAGGGTCGGGTGGCACACGGGTGCTGTCCCCTTCAGCCCTGCTGCCACCTCCTGGCACAGCTCAGCGACTTCACCAGCAGCTCACTTTCATTTGTCACTGCTGATTTTCAGCTTGGTTTGAGTGGCTTTAGCTCCTCATGTTGGGATGTTTTTAGGTGGGCTCCATGGTCTTGGTGAAGTTTTGTTATATTGAGTATGGAAATGAGCAGCAGTGCTCATTTCAATTCAATTTCTCATTTCAATTTCTCAGTGAGAGCAGCAGAGTTGTCTGAGGCTTGGCTGCTCTTCCCAAATCCCACCCCAGGCTGCTAAACCACAGTCCAGTTTCCCAATTCCCATTTCTTTGCCTCAGTAATCCCATCCTTTGCCTCCTGTCAGGGTGAGCTCAGCACCACCCTGCCTGTCTTTTCCACAAGGCTGTATTTGCCAGCAGTGAGGAAGTTCACATTAATATCATTAACCTGATTAACTCTTTTTAGTGTAGAAATAAATGCTGTGTGTGAAATTATGGCATCCAAATGGATGTGCCCTGGAAGCTTTGGGAATATATTCTGCTTCATTTATAGCACCTAAAATCACTTCTAAGGGGGGTGCTGAACTTTTCTTCTATCTAAAAGTTTACATATGAAAAATGCAGTGATTTTGAATTTCTCACTGTGGAGAACAATATTTTTAGACAAAACCCTCGATTTTGGTGTATAACCCCAGTGGGAAAATCTATGGAATAATTACTCCTGGATTAGCACTAGAGGGCAGCAGCATTCCACATTCTTACACTTGAAGATGTATTGTTGGGGGGAAAAAATGATTAAAAAAATCATTACAGCATGTAATGATCAATCTGTTCTACAAATATTTTCTGCTTGCTCAGAAAATGATGGTGTGGATTATTTTCTGTGCAATGTGATCCCATCTCTTATCTGGGGGAAGATTGTTCACTTTACTTGCATTACAAAGCACGGGTATGTTTTCTGTCCGTGTTGGTGTGCTGTTCTCAGTGCCCAGCTTTTAGTTTTTTGTGATGGCTTTTTAATGAAACTTGGCCTTGGAGCTGCAGTGCCATCAATATCATTTATTTTCCTGTGTGCTGGCATGAATTCAAATCCTGAGGGAGATCAGCAGAGGCCCCCAGAGATTTTGCAAAAGCCATTCCTCCCGTTGTGAAGTTGCATTATCCTGTTAATTTTAACCCAGACTTTTGTGCTGGGGGAAATAAGTGTAGCCATTTTCAACATTTGAAGCCCAATTGTGTCTGTGTTCTGTGGAGCTCAGAAATGTCACTCCTCAGGGCTGCCCACACTCTGAATGCTCCCTCCAGGCTTCCAGCTTGGGGGAATTCTGCAGTCAGAGCCACCGAGCTGCCTCCCACGCACAGCGCCGCTCTTGGCAGCTCTGCTCCATCCCTCCCTCCCTGCCATCCATTCCCACAAATTAGCAGGGAAGTGCTGGCCTGTGCACCAGGAATGGTTGGATTTATGAGTTCATCAAGCTCTGCTGGCTGAGGAGCCTTTGGTGAGCTCAGTGCAGCTCCATTTGTGGGGCCCTGCATGATTTTTTGGACTGAACTGGAGGCTGGTGGAGTGGAATGAGCCATGTCTGCTACACCTGAGCTTTTTGTGGAAGGAATTCCTTGCTGAGCCATCTGCTTGGATTGAAGTTCCAGTGTAGCAATTACGTGTTCCATCTGTTTGTGTTGCCTTTGTCACATCGGGCTGCCCTGTGGGGTTTGGTGCTGCCAGTGCTAATGAATCTGACTGGGTGTGTGAGCAGGTTTGGTGGGACCTGAGACTGCAGCCATCTCTGCTTCTAAATCACATAAATCTTCACATTTGACTCTTCTCTTTAGAGAAGTGCTCATTGGTTTTAATTTTTAAGCATCAGGCAGCATGGAAATGGGATTTGTGTGCTCTGAGCTCAGCATGAGGGTCTCTTCCAACCTCATTATTCTGTGATTCTGTTTGTACACACACAGAAATGCACACAGCATCTGTGTGGCTGCTTGGTCTGTTCCTGGGAAAGGGTAAAAAGGAGGAGGTGGGAGAACATACCAAACAAGCAGGAAATTTGACTTCATACTCCCTTAGACAGTAACTGTATTGTGTTAATTAAATCTCAATTTCTGAGTTTAGGTAACACACTAGGTTGGGGCTTCTGGAAAACTTCTTCTGCTACAAGACCTGATTCTGGTGATTTTTTTTGTTTTAAAGTAATTGATAAATCTGAATGTCAGTGCATTGTCACTGTATTTTCTTATAAGGTGAACAAGAAAGAGGAAATGCATCTTTGATGGGAAGGAAAGCTGTTCAGTGACATTCTCAGCTAATACATTTTTATTTGGCCATATCTCTATACCTTACCTGTGGTTTCCTGAGGAGACAGCCTGGAGGAATTGTCAGGACAGGACTCCTGTCCTTTTGCAGTAGATTTTTTTGCAATGCTGAGCAGCCCAGCTTGGAAAGGAGTTTAACAGAGATGAGTTGATTATGATGTTTTTGCTTTCATCTTCTGATTTGGTACTAATTGTGTTTCTCATTTTGGCTGCAATGTAGAGGGCAAAATAGAAAACAGAAGAATAAAGAGTGCTGGGAAGAGTAAGCAAATGACTCAAGTCTGATTTCTGCAGCATGATGGAGGAGATTGTTCTGAACACATAGCTGACAATTTTACAGTATTGTGTAATCTTGTAGTTCTTAATGCTTCGAGTAATGGAGCTAGAGAGGTTTGAACATCACTGTGCTGAGAGCTTTTATTTGAAAGGATTTGCTTCTTGCTGCTGAATACAAAAAGATCCATTTCTGGTAGGCTGCTGCATGCAGTGTACATGGAAAAAAGTAAATGCCAGAAGGGTTTTAATCTTAAATGGGATGATAGCTGTGGTAAATTCCTGAACACAGTGTAAGCTGGAGGAGACACCTGAAAATTTAGCATTTGAATGTGTTGTGCTGCAGAGATTCTGAAGGAGCTGTGGTGCCTTTTGTTGGCAGTCTGTGTGTGTTCAACATCAATTTATTTTGCTAAGAGCCAGTGGGGAGGTTTCCTTTGTTAATGGTGGCAGAACAAAACTGCCAGTTCATGTTGGGGCCATAAATGCATCTCCTCAGACTGGGATGTCTCACACTCAGCCAGGAGTCCTGAGCACTTCATGGACTCCAAGTGCCCAATTCCTGCTCCCATCACAGCTCCTGGCCCTCTTACATAACTCTAACCTCACTTGCAAGTGATTTTTTAGCTGTTCAGAACTTTGTGAGCTTGGCCCTTTTGTAAAGAATGTTCTGTGATTTGTGGGGGTTTCACCATTGGTTGATCTGTTAGGGGTTTGTGAGATTGAAGCACAACAGGTTTGTAACAATCTGAGATCTTGTGTGAGTGAGAGACAAGCAGGCAGACTTTTAACAACTCTCCTGTTAATTCTTGTCCTTATTCCTTGCTTGTTTGGAAATTTACCTTTAGCACCCACTGAAGTTTGCTGCTGTAGCAGTTAATTTCATATTTTAACACATTTTTCTCTTTATCCCTAGGGTGTGCTGGACAGATTTTCCCAAATCCAGCCTAAGCTGATCTTCTCTGTCGAAGCTGTTATATACAATGGCAAAGAACACAACCACCTGGAGAAGCTGCTGAGGGTGGTCAAAGGTATTTCACTATTTCACTGCACCCCACCTGCTCTGGGGTCCTGTGAGCACTCACAGCCTGCTGGAGTTGCTCTCCTTCCTTCTGTACAGTGTCACAGTGGCCACTGAGGTTTTCAGAACAGATTTGGGTAAAAGCTGAATGGTCTTTTCTCTAATTTTTACAGTTTTGTGCTTGCTTAACTTCAATAATCATCAGAAATTAGCCAACAGAAAAGCAGGGGAGCAGGGGCTGCTGATGGTGGTGTTAAGCTCATCATAGTGCTGCTGAAGGCAGAGGTATTACAGCACCAAATCTTGCAGGTTTACTCATAAAAAGCTGCCAGCATTGAGGAAATTACATCTTGGGTAACAATTCAGTCCTCTGGGGTTTCAATAGTGCATCAGAATTATTTCTGTTACAGTGCATTACACTGTATGATTCAATCAGGCAGAAAAGACCTTTGCTTATGTAACTGAATGTAGGAAATAATTGTTTTCTTCCTTCTTCCAGGGCTTCCAGACCTAAAAAAAGTGGTGGTGATCCCATATGTATCTTCAAGAGAAGCCATAGATATTTCTAAGATTCCAAACAGGTAATGGGAGCACTACGGGGTACAGAGGGGATCTCACACATGGGCTGGGCTAATGCTTTCAGAAAGTTTTGAAATATTCCTTTTTTTCCCCCTCCTTCTTCTGCAGTGTCTTTTTAGAAGACTTCCTTGCTACTGGGAAAGGAGAGCAGCCTCCCCAGCTGGAATTTGAGCAGCTGCCTTTCAACCATCCCCTCTTTATCATGTATTCCTCAGGCACCACGGGGGCACCCAAGTGCATGGTGCACTCAGCAGGGGTAAGTCCTCCCTCCTGGGGCTGCACTGCCTCTGCTTCACTGCTTGGGTTGCATTTCCCCTTTAACACCATCACACCCTGATGCATTTTAAGGAAAAATTGATTGCTGACAGTTTTTTAGTAACTTGGCAATAAAGCTTTTTATTTATTAGTGGCTATCTGAAAGCAAGTGTGGATTGGTAAGGATATAAAGTATTTTAATTTGGAAATCAGTGTGGAGACCTTTAGATTCCATGTGTTTGTTTCCTGGGAGCAAATGTCACTCACAAAAGCACCAGCAGAAGTGGCCTGACTGACAATTGAATAACAAAAGCCAAAGAACTTGAATTTGGTGTTGTTAACTGATTTTTGGACATTGTTGGCTTGAGGCTCATAGGGAGCTTGCAGTTTTTATTATCTGGATAATTTTTTACTTTGAACATTACTTCATGTTTATCAGTTTAGAGTATTTCATTCTCATCAATCCTTTAAGGAGGGAAGCCAGAGAGCTGGAATCATTGAGTGTAGGTTTTGCATTAATGGAAACTGCTTGAGGCAGCGTCTCCTTGTGGCTGAAGATAATATCTGATATTGGTGCCAGAATGACCCTTGCTCAATGCTTTCCACTTGCTGTATATTCTATTAAAATAGAGACAGTGACTGCAGCAGTGTTGAAACTTTAATTCTTAATAGAACACAGTTTTTTTCCCCATTTAAGGCAGGCAGGACTTGTTGTTTAGAGCATTTATACCAGTGTATAAATGGAATGGTGTGTATAAATGGAACTTTTAGCCAGAGTCCCTCATTTCTGCAGTTTGCCCTGCAGGTCAGGATGAGCATCCTGCAGGGCTGGGTGGCCTGGGGACAGCATCTTCTGATTCTGTGCCCCATGTGTGTGTTCCTGCCTCTCTTTGATGGCAGGGACTGCAGGATTTGCCCACAAACAAATCCCCTGCTGCCTGTAAATAATCTGCTTTATCTCTTATCAGTCAGCAGGAGATGGTGGTGTGCAGAAGGGTCCCTTTGGGACACAAATCCAGTGTTTGTGAAGAAAAAAGGAGTTGGGGTTTCAGGTTTGACAGCTGTTTTGGAGCTGTGCTGCCTTTAGACTGCTTAAATACCTGCAGAGGTGGATTAGCAAAAACAGGGGAGGTGTTTTGCTCAGTGATGGGTGATAAACAGAGATGAAATTAGCTGTAGAGCAGATAATAGGAGTTTTCTTCTGCAAAGTTCTTTGTTTTCCCTGTCACCTGTGTTAGCCTGCCCTGAGTCATGGCTCTCCAGCTGAATCATGTATGGAGCTACCTTGGGGTTTAGGTCAGCCTGCTCATCCCTGCTGGGAGGAGAGCAGGGATGGATGCATGCATGAATAACAGCTCTTGGTTGTGATGATTCTGTTCCCACTGAGGAGCTCTGTACCTCTGGTGCAGGAGGATTTTTTATTCTGATGCCAACACATCTGTCCAAAAAGCAAATGGTTGCATTGGGGACCTCAGTGTTTGAGTATGGCCTACAAAGTTCATGCAAATAAATTCTTAGATGTCTTTTACACACTCTTACTGGGTTTATCTGTTTGTTCTAGGCTTAATCTTATTTCCACTGGAATTAATAGGATGATTTGCATTGATCTGATTTTTAAAACAGCAGAATTAGCCTATTCTCATTGTTTTATTTTCCAGCCTTAGTTAAAACCAAGTGTGTTTGGTAGTGAAAACAGCAAGAAGAGATGACATTTTGGTGAAGACATTTCAATTATTGTATTTATAGTATGTTCCAATGCTGGCTTGTTACTGTACTGATTTTAGATGGCAACAGGCAGCCCACTTTAAATTCACAACTCAGTTTATTTGATTCTACAGTATATTTCTGCTCTGTTTTCTTGCTACCCAGTGGAATGACTTACATAAATAAAGAAAATGAAGCCAGGTCATGGGAGATGATTTTAAAAATGGTGGCTTGGAGCAGTAGGCATGATTTTTGATCCTATACAAAACCATACAAAGCTGTGTGGTTTTGTGTGGCTTTGACCACTTGGGTGTGCTGCAGGGAGATTTTATTCATCTCCCGAGGAGCACCAGGGAGGTTTAGCAGCTGCCAGGTCTGGTGAGGAGTGAGGAATGCTTGGGGTTTATTTGGAGGCTCGTGAAAGTCCTATAAATAAAGAAATCCTGTAAATTAACTCAGGACAGCATTTTGGGCTGTGAGTTTAGGGCAGCTCTGTCTTCTCCCAGAGCCCTTTTGTTTCCAAAAAGGTTTTACAGGGAAATTGTTCATGGCCTGTACCTAAAACCATTGTTAAAAATCCCCTTTTGGTTCCAAAACTGTGAAGTAGTGAAAACCAAAAAAAGGAAAAAGAAAACCAGTATTTATTTTAATTGAATATAACTTTAAATTTTGCTATTTTGTGTCTCTCTCAGAGTCTCCTGCAGGGACAGTGTGCTTTCCTTTATAAATGCAGTAATTATGTAAACACCTGCAATTCTTTTGGCAACCTTACCGGTTCAGTTGGACACAGTGTTACTAAATCCCCATTTTTTGGGTGATTTTCAGCTGCAGAAGAGGGCAGCTGTAGCTAGATGGCAGCGTTGTGACAGCTGAGGGTGTTCAAATAGCAGTAGGTGAATTCAGACCTGGTTCCTTTGAGCATTGAAGTGAAAATAAGATTTAATCCTTTATTTTTATTTAATGTTTTCTGCTTTTTCTCCCCAAGCATGTGCCAGTTTTATGACTCTCCTTTTTCATTTCGAATGTTTATCTGTAATCTGTTTTCCTTCAGTGTAAATCTTGTTTCATGCTTATGAGGCTCTTAATAGTTTTGCTACAACTCCTTGCATAAATGCAAAAAACCATTTTTTATTTGAACATTGGCTACATTAATTTGTCACTGCAGTGAAGTGACTTAATGAAGTAGTCTGTAAATTTATTTATCCTAGCAGCTTTAGGATGATCAGGAAGGTGGTTTAGCAGCATTTCCAACAAAAGGAAGTCACACATTTCAGGACATTATTAATATTGATGCTCTGAGCAGTGAGACATTTCACATTTCCAGTCACTCCAGTGTTTACTGGAGATCTGTGCTGTCAGGCCTTTTGTCTCCTAGATGTTAATAGAGAAGATAATTTGGACATGTGGTGCTAATGTTCAGCAGCTGCTGCAGTTTATGGCAGCTCAGTCTGTCCGAGTCCAGGACATCCCTGTGGCCACCCTGGAGGGTTTGGGGACAGGACAGGGGGTCTGGGGTCTGTACAGGGGGGTCAGAGCCTCACACAGAGCCCAGGAGGACACTGCCTCTGATCCCTGCCATGGCAGTGAATACTCACGTGTAAGAGGAATCACAAATCCTAAGAATTTAAAAATAAATAGTAGCTGGTTTGTTATAGAATATAAATATAGAAATTAGGATTCTTAGCATATGGGGCTGAAGGGACAAGAAGGAGGAATTGGGGAGTGGCCCCTGTGCTCCTTGTTCTTGCTCTC
>VXBR01001846.1:194791-211438 GCA_013400215.1 Cisticola juncidis | reverse complement strand
CGGGGAACAGAAACCCCGAGGGGAATCTCAGGGAGATACAACCCTGAGATCAGTCCTTGAGTCCTCCCATTGCCCAAATACATCCAAAGTGAAACTGTCAAAGGGCTTCTCATGGAAAATCTGATTGCTGAAAGCTGCTGTTCAAATTTGGTCTGCACTGAGCCCTCTGCACCCCTGGTGGCTGTGTGGGGTTGGGAGGGAAGGGAATTGTTTATTCCATGGATTAGGAGTGATGTGCAGTGGGAATTGCTGAGGTCTAATGAGAGAGGCTGGAAAGTTGTGTCAGAAAATGGAGAATGCAATTGCTGCTGCAGCAGACAGGCCCTGGGGTTTGCCTCAGCTGTAGTTAAAGGAAATACTTGCTTTAATCCTGGATGCATCCTGCAAGCTCCTGACTGTGGTGGAGTTTTTGAAGTCTTAATGTGCTGTCAGAGTTGTGCTTTTCATTGATGTGATCTGGTATTTTCCTTCTGCTCTTTTTGCAGGGTACCCTGATCCAGCACCTGAAGGAACACATTCTTCATGGCAACATGAGCAGCAGTGATGTGATTATGTACTACACAACGGCAAGTGGGGCTTAGGGCATTTTTAAAAACATTGTAACATCTTTTTCCTGTAAAGCTGGGACAACTTTTCATACAAATCCAAGACTACACTTCCTTGTGTGTTATTTTTTTTTACTGCAAGGGTTGGTCCCATCTGAGTTAAAAAAAAATCAGGTGAAATAATAAAATGCAACAGGGACCTTTCTGATGAAAGGTCAAACCCATGTTGAATGTTTCTGACCTAACTGGTGAGGAAAATGGATTGATTTTTAGTCTCTTGGGTTTATTGATCAAGCTGCCTCATCAATATCACCTACAAATCAGATTCCACCTTCTTGCAGGGCTAGGTCATGCTGGAGATGAGAATTTGTAATGTCTCTGTTTTGGCTGTGAGGAAAGAAGCTGCAGGGGGGTAAACCTCATCTGTGTGGAGTTCAGTTAGGTGGTGGGGGGTAAAAAAATATATTTTTTTTAATTCTGTGATAAATAAAAATGATTGCTAAGCCTTCTGTGGCTGCAGCAGCTTGAGGAGACTGATGTCTTTCCTCCTGAGTTCCCCTCTGAACTTGAACAGTTCAGTCAGTTTGCAATCTCTCCGTGGAGGGATCATGGTAATTGCCTTGTCTCAGAGTTGTCCTGGCTGTGCCTGGTGCTTTGAAGCTGTGTGTGTGCAGGGAGGTGTGGAATCCCCACCCCATTAGGGGTTTGTAGGGATCAGTTAGATGAGCATCCATCAGGAACAGAGCTGGGGCAGGGGAGAGCAGAGCTTCAGCCTGGTTTGCTGATGTGATCAGACAAAATCAGTGGTGTGGGTTCAACAGCAGGAAAACCCCAGGCAAGGGAGGTGGAGGGGAAGGTGGCACCTCCTGCATGAGGGCAGGGATCATGTTTGGGTCCAGCTTCTGCCAGATCTGCACCCGTGCAGCCTTTTGGAGTCACCTGTAGCTGACAGCACTGCTGGGGCTGCCAGGGCTGCAGGCAGTGATTCCATTCCCTTGTGGGAATGGTTTTTCCTCCTCAGGGACCCCTAGAGCTGTAACCATGCAGTTTGACCCTTCCTTCCCTTTCTGACCCTAATTGGGGTCAGAAACTGTGTCCCAAACTGCCCCTCCCTGACAAGACTTGAGAAAAGCCCCTGTTCCTCTGTGCACTCCCTCTTTTCCTCTGGACACCACCTGGAATAAACACCTTACTGCAGCTGGGGGTCAGAGCCTCTTTTGGGTCCTTTATCCTGTCCATGAAATATTCCTCCAAAGCCTCTTCAGGCCTGAGCTTGGAGTTGCATCTTGGAGTTAGAAGAGAAGAATTGCAACATCTATTTTTTTACCACAGTTTATTTCAGCTACAGCTTTAAGACAACTTGATCATGAACTAAGGTGTTAGCTGAGCAAAGAATTTAATTCCACCTCTCTTGTATTGAGTGATATGTTAACAGATGCTAAAGCTAATAGACATGCTACTTTGCAAAATAAGGCTGCTATTGATTATCTCTTATTAGCCATAAACATAGATGTAAAGATTTTGAAAGAATGTGTTGTATGAATTTGTCTGATCATTCAGTATCTATTCACAAAAGCATACAACAACTCTCTATACTGCAGCTGGGGCTCACAGCCTCTTTTGGGTCCTTTACCCTGTCTAGGAAACATTCCTCCAAAGCCTCTCAAGGCCTGAGCTAGATTGGAACTTTGGAGGGGTTAAAAAGGAGGATTTATTCCAGGCAGTGGCACTGATGGAGGTCTGATCATTGAATTTGTCTGATCATTCAGTATCTATTCACAAAAGCATACAACAACTCTCTACACTGTAGCTGAGGGTCAGAACCTCCTTTAGCCTGTCCATGAAATATTCCTCCGAAACCTTCCAAGGCCTGAGCTAGCTTGGGACTTTGGAAGAGTTAAAAAGGAGGATTTACTTCAGGCAAGGAGGATTTATTCCAGGCAGTGGCACTGATGGAGGTCTCTTCTCTCCCCCAGATTGGCTGGATGATGTGGAACTGGCTGGTGTCTGCCCTTGCTACAGGAGCTTCAGTGGTCCTGTATGATGGATCTCCTCTGATTCCTTCCCCCAACGTGCTGTGGGACCTGACTGACAGGCTGGGGTATGTAAAATAGGCTCAAAGGGCTAAATCAGAGTGGTGACACTCTCCTGTCACACTGACCCTCCCTGTGGCTCCCCTTGTCACCACCTCCTGCTCAGCAGGGCAGAATTTATCTCCTGCCTCAGCCTGGGGTGGAACTGCTTTCACAAATTTGTACTGAAACATTTTCTGAGAGAGGAGGAGAGACAAAGAGCTGATTGTTTCAAATTGGAGTCAGGTATTAGAATTCCAGGCAAACAAGGACTTTTGGTTCAATAGTTGTCAGGAGCAGCCTTTTCAAAAGGCAGTAATTGGGAGCAATCTGAAGAGTAATTTCTCAGCACACTCAGAACTTAGTAAATAAGAATTCTTTTTTTCAAGCAGCTGAACCTAAGATTTTAATATGGAACTTGGACTTAAAGACATAAATTGACTGGAAGGGCTCAGCAGGGCTGCTTATATTTTCATATTTTGCTTTTTAATCTATAATGCCTAATTCCTGCTGGTAAGCTGTTCAGTAAGTGTTTTATGCCATTTTTTTGTGCCTCAAAATGCTCTCAGCACCCTTTCTTGAAGCTTAGAGAAATGGCAGGTAGCAGATAAACAGCTGTAAAACCCTGTGATTGTGTTTTGCTTTGTACACTTTGTTAAACTTCAATTTTTTAAATTTATTTTGTAACTTTCCTGTTTTGCTAGCTGCATGTAAGGAGTAAATTTGAATTTTATTACCAGTAAAATGAGCGTCATTTTTAATTGATAATTAAAATTGTTTGTGGTGGAAAGTGGATGACAAAAGATTCACTTTCTGACTCTGCATGATTAATAATTTAAACTTCACTGTCTTTTGTGACATGTAATATTTAAAGACTGACATTTTGTCTCTGGCTATTATAACTGAAGCTTAATGCCAACTCAAAAATGCTTCCAGTAAAAAAAAAAGGCACAAAAGGAACCCACAAATTTCACCCCCAAAGAAACCCTGATAGAACAACAGGTAAAAAATGAGAATGGAGAAGCAAGCCTGCTTATTTTTAAGCATTGTTTCCACATGCCAAAAGCAAGTGAAGATAAATGTGTCTGCATGTCTCACTTTTGTAATCTGGCGCTAAAAGCGGTGACCATCTGGGTGCTTCTTCATCATGCAGTCTGTTCCCAGCTCACTCATATGTTAAACACATTAAAAAAAAAGGCTCCAACATGTGAAGATTACCTTCTCCTCTGAAGATGCTCCACACTTCCCTTCAGAGCATATTCTCAGGGTATCATCAGGATATCTCATCCTGCAGGAATGACTCAAGTGGACATCCACTAATGATCCGTGCAAGGGGATTGCTGGGTGGTGACTAAATGCAGCTCTGCAGCATTTGGAAGGAAATAAAGGGAGATTTGGCTCTACATGTGCTGTAGAGGAAGTGTCAAAGAGCTTAAAATAGAGCAGCATTTTGTATTCTAATGTAAAATAAGCACTGGTTTGAGGCATGGAAGGAAAGTGAGATGTTACACAAGAGTAAAAATAGTTCCCATGGTGAGGGGAACTGAGGAGCACTGGGCTCCCTCGGAGTGGGAGGTTCCCTGCTCAGGGCAGGGGTTGGAATTAAAAGATCTTTAAGGTTCCTGCCAGTCCAAACCATTCTGTGCCTCTCTGCTGCCCTTCCCATTGCTCTGTGCAGTGATGTTTGTGCAAGGAGCCTGCTCCTGCCTGAGAGGGGAATCTTCCACCAGCATGGCCAAGGCAGAGATCCCCTTTTGGCAGTGCTGAAATATTCCCTTCTTGTCTGGAACAGTGTCCTGCCTCCCATCCTGCCTCTGGAGGAAAACCCAGCCTAGCAGGGTCTTTTTTAAGCTCTGCTGGTGCTGGTGTTGCCCATGCTCTCAGGCTGTCTCATCCTCATTTATCTCTGTATTTTCTTCAGTGAGTTTATTTTAGAAATATAAAACAAATCAGTAGAAGCCAGGTAAGAGGATTTCCTCAAGGTCAGCAGGAGCATTAAACTGGCACTTCCATTGATAGATGGAGGAAACACAGCCTTTGTCTCAAGTTTTAATTCTATTGTATTGAAGACTCCAAATACACCATGCCAAGAGCAGGATTGAATTGTTCTGTTGGGCCTAAATGAACAGATTCCTGTTCATTTGGGCATGGTATCTCCAGAAAATCACTGGTTGCTGTCCCAGAGTATTTTTTTGTCAAACTGTGCCCTGAAATGACAAAGTTTCTCTGTGTGATTTTCCAAGGCATTCTTGGAAAATTATGATCTATTAATAAAATAAACATTCTAACATTTTGTGGTGTCTTTGGAGTGTTCTGCAGTTACAAATTCCTGTAAATGTAAGTGCATGTCTCTGTGAGATGGGAAAGCTTTGCTGAATATTTAGAGTTAAAAGTTTCAGAGCTGCAGAGATGACATTTGATCTGACTGATTTTGATAGTTCCACAGGATGTGCCCTGCACTTGGGAAGCTCTCAGAGGCTGCATTGTTTGTCTAATCCAGGCACAGGGTGTGTAACAGCCTCTGCTCACTGCAGTGGGAATTGCAGGTATTTAGAATTTTAGCACATTTAAATATGCAAAACACGTAAACCTTTTTTTCCCCTCTAGGATCACCATCCTTGGAACGGGTGCAAAGTGGCTGGCTGTGCTAGAAGAGAAAAATTTAAAGCCATGTAAGCCTCAAAAAGCTGGTGAATCCCTTCTGTCCTCCCTCCTACCTTTCCTCTCCTGTTCTGGCTCCCTGTCTTGTCACAGTCCTTTATGTAATTACTCTGGATTGTAGTGACAAATAGTTCCAAGCACTTGGATAAAAATCTGCCTCAGCCTGTGTTGCTTTTCTCCTTTTTAAGGTGAAACCCACAACCTGCAAACACTCCACACTATCCTGTCTACAGGATCACCTCTCAAATCCCAGAGCTATGAGTATGTGTACAAACACATCAAGAGCAGTGTCCTCCTGGGATCCATCTCAGGTGAGCCTTTCATGCTGCACATCTCAGGAATTCTCTGTAACCTCTGCAATTCCTTCCTGCTTGTTTGGGAGGCTGAAGCCTTTGGATCATTTGGGATTGGTTACAGTTAAACTGGAATGAGCTGTCTTTTTAGTGCTGAGGTTTTTCTGCATAATTCACTGTGCCATAATGAAACTCAGGCACTCCAGAGTGGTTTTGGTGGATGTTTTGGATTTTAAGTGTGATCATTTATTTTGACTGGCTGTCCTTAGGGGTGGCAGGGTGAGATCAAGCAAAGAGTCTATTAACCTACAGAACACACTGTTCTGCATATAGCTGACTTTAGCAGAAAATACCTCTTGGAGAGCTCCCATTTCTGTTCTTTTGTGCCAAGTAATTGGCACTGCAGATGGGTTTTTTTGTGGATTATATAATTAGAGAAATATCAAGCCCCCATGCTGTGCAGTTTGTTGTGAGCAGTTCTGGCTGAGGCAACTTCTGCTCACGTAAGGTCCACCACAGCTCTCCTCATTTTGCTTTGTAACAAGGACTGACTTTTTCAAAGGGCTTTTTAACTCAGTTTGATTTCTAAAATATAACTTTTCTGCCACTGAAGTTATCTCAGACTCTGGGCTCAGTAAGAGTAGTGCTGAATCCAGAACTTGCTACTACAGACATTAATAGACTGAAATGCAGAAGCCTATTTTTGAGAAAAGCTAACATGATTGATTTGTGTCTTAATTCTCTTCCATAAAGTCCTAGAAAGACTATAAATATTCCAGTTAAGTAAGCACTTTGACAGTATCTATTTTTCTTAAGATAACTGTTCATCCTGAAGGCCTGGCTCCCCTCCTCCCATGCTGATAAGGTATAAAAGCTGAAGTAAATGTTGAGTGGAATAGCTTGGCTGGTTACTTTAAACTAATGAAAACCAACAAGAAAACATCTATAAGTAATTCTGTAAATATTCTGAAGTCTGTAAAGTAGAGTCTGTTTATTTTCTCTCTCCTATAAATGGAAATTTCCTTAAATGAGATTAAAGAGGTTGTTGAAAGGAGAAAAGTTATGCCTTAAGGGATAGTTCTGCATGAAAGACATGCACATATAACAAGATATATAAAATAAGGAAGAAAGCCTTTATTAAAAGTCACAACATCCTGGATAATGCTGTTTGTTCTGTCCTGCTTAGTGGAACAGAAGCCTTTGGCAAAGGTTGGCAGTTGGCTGTCCCAGAGTTCCTGTGTAGTTTTTCAGGTTTGCTTTGTCCAAAAAATACTCATATTCTCACTGGATTTCTTTTATTGTAGGTGGAACAGATATAATTTCATGTTTCATGGGTCACAATGTTACAGTTCCTGTTTACAAAGGAGAAATTCAGGCCAGAAATCTTGGAATGGCTGTAGAAGCATGGAATGATGAAGGTAACTGTGATCCAAAATACTGTGCACACGTAGAGAATACAGAAGCTAGATGATTTTAACTTTAACAAGTAATGAGTGTAGATGTCCTTTGCTTTGTTACTGTTATTTACAGAAAGGAAATGTGGAAAATACCTCTTTCTTTGTCAACAGGAAAACCAGTTTGGGGTGAAAGTGGGGAGCTGGTGTGCACCAAGCCCATTCCCTGCCAGCCCACACACTTCTGGAATGATGAGAATGGGAGCAAATACAGAAAGGCTTATTTCTCCAAATTCCCAGGTGGGTACTGAAGGCCTTTGGGTGATGCAGGCTGCAAGGGGAGAGGCTCAGATTTATTTGCTGCTGCCCAAGGAGCAGCTTTGAGCCCCAGTTCCCAGGCTGAGAACTCAGCGGTGTTCCCTGATTTCTGTTTCCTGGTGTTCTGTTTTGACCAGAGATCCAAATAAAACCAGTGAGGATCTCTGCACAGCTCTAATCCAGTTTTTTTTGCTGCTGTCTTCAGGCAGATCTGCCTGTCCCAGGCTGCTTGGCAGGGGTTGAGATGGAGGGGAACAGGTCAGGAGCAGTCGGGTATCGCTGGGTGCTGCTGCAGCTCTGCCAGGCTGCCCTGCTAGCCAATCCCAAGGGATGAGTGCTGACCTGCTGCCTCATTAGCATGATTATTAAATATATATTAAATATATAGAAAATATATATTAAATATGTGCTGCCTCAGACACCCATATTCTGCATCCTTAGCCTTGGACAGAATAAAGGAACAGCCACCTGTGGACCAGAGGTTTTTCTTGGTAATTGTGGAGAACTCTGTTCATCAAGGGCTTTTCCTGATGTGGCACAGCATTGCCAAAATCCCTGGTGCCTCTGGGGCAGGGATCTCCAGCTACTGGTTTTTTTTTGGATATTGAACCTTTTTTTTAATAGATAGCAGCAATACAGAGTGGATTCACAAGAAAAGTCAGGATGTGCAGCAGGAGATAATCATATAGGAAGACTGAGGAATGTGGAAGTTGCAGTTTGTATTTAAGCCTGACAGCAGTAAATAGAAAAAAAAACCAATCTGTGTGACAGTTTTAAGACTGAAATCACTGAGGTTCTGTCTGGACCCCTTTTCTGTCTTTCCTTGTAAATGGGCTTGAGATGGTAACAATCAAGTTGGAAAATGATCTTACGTGCAAATAATTGAGGTTGGTATTTTTCCTCAGAAAAACTTGAGTGGAATTGGGTTGTACTTCTAGTTTTGGCAGGCTGCTGTGGCAGTCTCAATCTTAAATAATAATGAAAAGTCAAACCTGGTTTTGCATTAAGACAAATCAAGAACAGTGAAATGTAAAAGCTCCTTAGGGAATTGTTGATGCCTATTACACAAGCCTAGAAAGCTTCTTGTACAGAATTGTGCAGAATAAAAAAAAAAATGGATCAAGAAAGACAATGAATCAAGGTGGGAATTTTCTTTTGTGGAAGATGCTTCCAGGAATTCAAAATGAGGTGTTCAGAGCACTGGTTTGGTAAGGAATGCTGTGTAGCCATGCAAACAAGCAATCAGATATAACCTGGGGTTGGATCCTGATTTCTGAGCTGGTTCTTTGCAATAAATGTGCTGGGGGTTGTTTGTGTAGCTCAGTACTTACCCTGGCTGGGGGCAGCTCTCAGAATATATCAGCTGTATTTGTGTGTATTTCACTCATTAAATGCCAGCTGAATTACAGTGTGTGCTGTGACTGGATGGAGAAATCAGCTGCTTTTAACCTTTGCCTTTCCAGGAGTTTGGGCCCACGGAGATTACTGCAAAATTAACCCCAAGACTGGAGGCATTGTCATGCTGGGCCGCAGGTACGGAGTTCTGCTGGCAGGGTTGGGAGGAACTAGGGTTGGAATTGGCAGGCTTCACCCAGGAGAAAAATGGACATGATTGTGTCACCCTTGTTAGCTTTATATTAATTTTATTGAATCCCATATTGTGGATTTCAACCCTTAAATTCATCAGAGCAGCTGGATTTGAGGGAAGGGAGCACATTTTGGGGTTCTACCCCTCTTTATCTATGAACACAAGATGTGATGGACTTGGTTTTGTGTTCCATGGTTCACAATGGTCACAGGAGTTTGGATTGGGAGTGCAGCACACTCAAGGTGGTGAATTGAGGATTTGTTTTGTTGCCACCACCTTGTTTTAGAGCCAAACCTCCTTACAGCAGGTCAGGGATGAAGCTGTGCCTGTGTCAGTGGTCACAGACACCCAGGATCACAACTGGGGCTGAATTTACTGTTTGCATTTCAGAGCTGAGAACAAAGTTGGGTGAATTAATTATGCTGCTGTTCTCTCTACAGATTCATTCTAATGAGTAAAATGCTGTTTTGACTCAAATTCTCTCAAAATTCCATTTCTAATGTGGCTTTGCTTTCACTAGAGAGACTTGGTTAATTGCATCAATTTTTCCTCTTCATCAAGCTGTAATCATCTTTTAATGTTTCTTTGTTTTCTTTGTTATTTTTCAGTGATGGTACATTAAATCCCAATGGAGTAAGATTTGGAAGTTCTGAAATCTATAACATAGGTATGAAATCAACTTTCCACCTCTTCCAGCCATGACATTGTTGCCTCAAATGTGAAATTTAAGCATTACAAAGCTGCTTAGAAGGATTAAGTAAGAAAAAACCTGCTGTTTTTCAAATGAGGCAGTACAGAGTATGTTGGTATCAGCAAAATTTGATTTTGTAAACTTCAAACTGGTTGCTTTCCTGAAGTACCTGTAGGGTGGGAGGTAACTCCTTGGGATATACAAAAGCAACATTTTATGCAGCAGGTTTCTTTTTTCCTGAGCCTGTCAGGCTTTTCTCTTCCCCTGAAGGCAAGCTCTTGACACTGTTTTTATTGCACTTTCCCGATAATTAGAAGTAGTTTTTGAGGTTGTGCTTTGCATTTCAGAGGCTGTGTTGTGACAGGTGGGGAAACTGTCCCTGCAAAGTGCTAATCTGAGCTTCCAGGACCTGTTGTGTCACCAGGACCTTCAGTCCCCTGTCTGTGCTGCAGTGGGGAAAACCAGGGAAAAATGGCTTAGTGCAAAACCTTAGCTGTCCCAAAAACAATAGCAAAATTTTATGGACCTGAATGGTCCTTGAACCTGGATTTTCACATAAAAGCTGAAATTTCAGAGCAGGCAGGGGGTGCCTGTTGCCATGAGGTTTTTCCTAGCTTTGCTGAGCGTTTCATATTAAGGAGAAGTTTGTACCTTCTCACCCTCCTTTAATGCAAACACCAGCGATGTTCCACAAACACAGCCATTGTTTTACATTCCATGCTGGGACAAACAAGACTGTGTGACAGTCCCCTGGACCAATGTAGTAAAGAAGTAGGAATTCCACAAGCCTCATGAGAAATGTATAAAAGTCGAGTTTTGTAAATAAAGTTGTCTTCCTGCCCTGCAGGGGCAGGAACCTGTTGGGGTTTCTGGGCACCTGTGAAAATTGGGTTTCCTGACTGTTGAGGAGAGAGATGAGGGTGGCTCAGGAAGGCAGGGTTACTCATGACTTCAGCAGCTCTGTGAACCCAGCCCTATGTCCCAGTCTCATTTTCTAGTGAGCCCCATGGTGATGGGTGCTCTCAGGGTCTGGATTCCCTGAGATTCTCCTCGGGGTTGCTGTTCCCCGAGGTAATCAGGTTTTGCCTCTTCTCTTGGCCCTGAGTGTTTCACACCAGAGGTAGAGAGGACAAACTGAGTCTGCCAGTGCCTGTTTGCAAGGTTGTTTANCACACTGTGGGCATTCACTGCCATGACAGGGATCAGAGGCAGTGTCCTCCTGGGCTATGTGTGAGGCTCTGACCCCCTGTACAGATCCCAGACCCCCTGTCCTGTCCCCAAACCCTCCAGGGTGGCCAGAGGGATGTCCTGGACTCCAACAGGGTGCCTGTTCCACTCAGCCCATGCAAGGGCGCTGATTTTTCTGTTTGACTCGACCGCGCATCCCGAACGCTCCGTGACCCCCTTCCCCTAACGAGGCTTCCCTTTGCAGTGGAGGCCTTTGAGGAGGTGTCTGACAGCCTGTGCGTGCCCCAGTACAACAAGGACGGCGAGGAGAGGGTGATCCTGTTCCTGAAGATGGCCTCCAGCCACGCCTTCAGCCGCGGGCTGGTGCGGCGCATCCAGGAGCGCATCCGCCAGGCGCTGTCGGCCAGGCACGTCCCCAGCCTCATCCTGGAGACCAAAGCCATCCCGGTATGTCAGCCAGCAGCCTGCCTGCTGCTGCCTTTGTCACCTTGAATAGTAATTAAGGAGCGCTTGTCACTGCTCTTCAAACCCACATACGTGGAAATTTTAGCATCTCAAAAGTGTATTCGAGCTTTATAAATAGTTTGTCTGTGTTGCTTAGCAACGTCTTTTCATCTCCTCTTCAGCTAAGCGTGGTTTTTGTTTTTTAAATGGGTTGCCTTTTCTCAGTAATATGTACTTAAACCTCTTAAAAGAAAATACTTAAAAGGTAATTTAACTTTAGCTTTTCTGGCTATCCATAAGCACATTTTGTTTTTGTTTTCCTGCTACGAGTGACATTCTTAGGAAAGCTGAGAGCACTTGGCAAACTCAGGAAATCATTTTGTAAAGCATTTTGCTATTACATCTGTTTAGCCACTTAAATGCAGCTCTATCACTGTCTTAACTGTAACAGTACTTAAAATGAAATTGTTGTGCTTGTTCAGGGAGAGAAATTGGTGTGGTTGGAGGTTCTGCATGCTCAGTCTTTTGAAGCCTTTCTGCTGGAGCTCTTTGTGTGAACTCCTCTGTTTCACAGCCCTCTCTGATGTTTGTCTCCTCAGTGACTCTGAGCAGCAGAATGGGGGTACAGTGTGGTTTTCCCAAATCCCATTTGCACACAGACTTGAGTGTGTCTGGAGAAAAGATTTGAGACTTCAGAGCATCACTTGGTGCTGGTCCCCCTTCCTGCCAGTGCAGGTTTCCTTCCATGTGGAGGGTTCAGAATGCTCTGTGTGGTCCACAGAGGGGATCTGGCCCTGATCCTGGAGTTATTTTTATTTCAGGATGCTGCTGGCAGAGAGTCCTTGGCTCCAAATGTCTTTGCATGAGTGTAAAATTCCCTCAAGTTCCCATTTTCCCAGCTTCTGTGTGCAGTGTTGAACTTGTGAACCCTGTGAATCACCTGAAGGTGCAGCAGGGAGGTGTTTGGGATGGGCTGCCCCTCAGGAGAGCCTGCTTAGATCATTAATTAGTTCACACATTGACTCAATTGAGTGAATTTTAATTACCTTTCAGATAAATCTGCCAGCGGTGAAGTGATCAAAGTTGTCACACACCTTTCTTTAAAAGTTTTGCTTGGAAAGGAAACTGCCTATTCTCTGCTACTTTTGGAGATGTTTGAATCCTCTGAAAATACAATGACCCTGTATTCTGGTAGAAACAGTACAGCTGTGCTGAGGTGATTTAGCAGCACAAAACATGATTTTAGTAGGATATTCAGTATTTAAAACACAGTTGTGGCCCCGTCTAGTTCTGTCCTGACCAGATCAACATTCTGGTCATCACCCACAGGATTCACTGATTAAAATAAACTAATTTACTTTGAACAGCCTCATCCTTTTTTAAAGGGGGCAGTTCCCTTGCAGGCCACTGAGCTGTTGTGGCTTTTGGGCACCTGTGAAAATTTGGTTTCCTGACTGTTGAGGAGAGAGATGAGGGTGGCTCAGGAGGGCAGGGTTACACAGGACTTCAGCAGCTCTAATAAGGAAAAAATTAGGTTTTTTTTAAATTTTGTATGGATATTGCAAGAGTTGTGCTGAGGATTATTTCATCTGGATGATCCCCAGTTGTAAATGGGGGTGCCTGGAGCTCAGGAGGTTCAGGGGCTTTGGAGGGACCAGCCTGGGTTCCCTCAGCAGCAGAAAATCAGGAGGGCTCCTGTTCCCAGAGCAAGCAGAGGCTTCGAGGAGGGATTTGTTTTACAGATGAGGAGGGATTTGTTTTACAGAGCTGCCACCCCCAAAATGCCGCAGTGGCACCAGGAAGGGGCTCAGAAACCTTTTGGTGCCTCTAAAAACAGAGATCACCCAAGGTGGGCTTGGCTGCTCCCACTGCAGCAGATCCTCCTTGCTGTGTCAGAAATTACAGTGCTCTGATGCTAACAGAAGAGTTTAGGGGTTTTTTTTTCTGCTGTGTCCTTAGTTTAAGTCACACAATGTAATGGAATTTGTGTGATTCAGAAGTGGAGGTGAAGCCTCTGTTGGTTACGGTTTATTTTATTTGTTATGGCTTGTTTTGAAACATTTAACTGTAGAGGAACACTTCAGCTCAGAGCTTCACTTCACCCTTTCAGAAAAACTGTCCAGTTCAGATAAGAAAACCATGGTTTTCTTCTGCCAAAGCCCCGTGCAGTTGGGCTTTGTTTTTTGAGCCCACCCTTAAAAAATTAAAATTTGTTTGAACACTGCATGCGTCAGAACATAAAAACCAAATATTTTTAGTGTTTGTACCGTGATCCTCATCTGGTTTTGTTGTTTTCTATTGGAGCTTGATCGTGTTCTCACAGAATTGCCAGTAGGAGTAATAAACTGACACAAACTCTTTGAATTCTACCTACTCCTCAAGTGATTTTCAGCAGAAAGTGCTTCAAGTGTAACAAAAGAGAAGGCATTCTGCTAAATTTTGATAGAGCTCTGGAATTGGTGGTGGTGGGGGGGTTGTGAATATTTTCATAAAGCTGCTACACGAAATAAAAGTAATTTTATCTTTGCTTTGGTTTTGTTTTTCAGTATACGGTAAATGGGAAAAAAGTGGAAGTAGCTGTGAAGCAAATAATTGCAGGGAAACAAGTGGAGCAGCGGGGAGCTTTCTCAAACCCAGAGGCTTTGGACCTGTACCAAAATATTCCTGAGCTTCAAGACTATTAAAGTCACTTGTTTGGGTGGTTTTTTGGTTTGGTTTTATTTTTTTTATTTTTTTTTTGTCTTTGTTCTGTATTTGTTTTGTATATACCAATACTGTATGTAAAGAAAAAGCTCTATTTAATACCAGTGGTTCTTTTAAAAGGAAAAAAAAATATTTCATGAAGTGCATTATGAAAGGCTTGGATAAAGCTTAGCTCCCTTTTATTGGTTAAATATGCCATATATTTTGGAGTTTTTTCAGCCTGGAAGGAGAAACCTGCCTGTTTTGATTTTTATATATGTGAGTGCATCTTTTCTGGTTAGATTTACATCAGCAGCCCATCAAATGGGAGCACCAATAGTTGCAGATATTTCTTTCATAAAATGTTTGCTTTCTTTTTTTTAAACTGGATTTTTAGCAACATTTTTCAGTCCCTGTGTTTGTCTCCTGGAAGGGAACAGTGATTTTAACCCCTTGCCCCTGAATCATGCAAGTGTTCTCTCTGTAGTGTGCATTAAAATGTTTTTATAAAGCCAAATCATAATGCACTCAACTCATCTGACCCAGAATCATTTCAGTCTTGGGATATCTCATGGTACCTTTGAGGGGAGTTGCTGCTTCATTTTGTGCTGAATCTTTTTTGTTTGAAGCTGAGACTTCTGGGGGCTCAGAAGGTGAAGGGAGCATTTGGCTCCTCTGCATTCCTGGGGTGATCCAGGTTATTTCCATGGAATTCACTGTCATTATGTGGATTGACAGAATCGTGGTTGAAAAAGACATTTTGCTTTCTCTGTTGGCTCCAAGGTTGGCTGAGGAATTCCAGGGTGTTTCTTTATTAAAAGCTGATGGGTTTTGTAACTTTTTTTACTAAATGTCATGTTGAGAGTGAGGCACCCCTTTTCTAGGTCTGTAACCCTCCAGTGTATAAAGGGAAAAAATACTGTAATTAAAAACCTGAGCTTACTGAAACAGTGAAATGGAAGCACTAAATGTTTTATTTTTCATGAAATACAGTTGCAGTAGTTGTACCAACCCTCTGGCATTCAGTGTCTCCTGCACTATTTGAATTTTGTGGGTGAAATATTATTGTACTTACATTTGTGTTGAATGCATCCAGTGATGATAAAGAGTTAATTAAAAGGAATCAATGCTTTATATATATAATTATATATTACATCTCTCATCTGTTGCTGTCTTTATTTTCCTTTTGACTGGGTGTTGTGAAATAATTTTTAGTTTAGTTTGTTACTGATTTTTAATGGGTTTAATCCAAGTCCAGCTTAGTCCAAAACTTTCTGTGCTGGTGCTTTCTCTACTGTACCAAGTCAGGCCATGCTGGTGTGATAATAAAAATACCAAGCACCCATTAGAAAAGTATAAAAAGGAGCTATCAAGCTGCCAATAACCTGTGACTAAAAGTACTTTTAAATTCCTTCCCCTTCTGGCTTGCTATATATAAATTTTACATTAACTGTGGCTTTGTATTCATTAAAACTTCATTATATTGTTCTTTAATTCATGCAAAATGTCTGAGGTTTACAAAGCCCACAGATCCTTATTAATAAGTAATTTTGGGTATTTCATTAATTAAAGATAGTTTAGAAGCACAGATACATTAAGAACATATACAATGCCTTGAGGCTGCTTTTCCTAATCCTTTACCACGTTGGAAACACTGGAGAAAGTTTAATTAATGGATATAATTTGATCTCCTGTAATTGTCAGGTGTTGCAAAGCTTTTCCCAGACATCAGTTACAAACAAAAATATACCTTCTGTAATTTTTAATTTTTCTGTAATTTACAGCTATTTCATTGTGTATTGCCCTGAAAATCACAGGTTTTACCCAGAAACACTGGCTGGATGCTTTAGGGCTGCCAGGATGTAGCTGTTATACCTTGAGTGCATAGCCCTCTTCTCTTTATTTTTATTTTTTTGCCTGTTGCCTATTTATACTTTGAGGTTCAGAGTGTTTTGCCTGGAAAGCTCCGTGTGCAGCTTTCAGTGGGATGTGTGGCATGCAAATAGAGCTGGCTCTGCAAATGCAGCTCTGACTTAAATGTTGGACAGCAAAACAATCAGGGCACAGGAACTCGGGGCTGGGTGCATTTCTCACCCAGCCCTCTGCAAATCTGAGTGACTCCTGAATTCTGTGATGGAATCAGCCCTTGGGGGATGTGGTTTTATCATTCCCCTCTTAGAAATGTGCTTTTGTCAGCTCCTGTTGGAGCAGGTACTTCCCCCTCCCGCTGCCTTATGATTTCAATTCATTTCCCTGGTTAGTGGTGGTTCTCAACAAAATAAAATGAGCTGGTGCACAGCAGCCCATCAGGGCACAGCTGATAAAATTGTTTATTGTTATGTACAAGAGAAATGGGGAGTGTGGGTTACTTATTCAGGGGTTTAAAAACACAGGTAATTGCCTGATGGAATGCAGCCTCCCTGAGGCTCTTACTGCCTTGCAGTTTAGTGCATACATGTTTAAAAGTATTTCATTTATGAGCTGAGCAGTCACTCACGCAGGTAAATGGGCATTAAAATTAGGTTTAAAGTGCAGTAGGAGGGAGTGCCAGGGTCTGAGACCTCGGGAGAGCTGTAGGATTTGGGGTTGGGGGAAGCTGGAGTCTGTAGGGGATGCTCTGGGAAGCATTAACCTTTGAGCCCCTGATCAGAGATGGTTCAGGAGATGAAGGCTTTGGTTTGGCTTTTGGCTTTTTGGCTTTTTTTGGTTTTTGGCTTTTTTTGGTTTTTGGCTTTTTTTGGTTTTTGGCTTTTTTTGGTTTTTGGCTTTTT
>VXBR01001846.1:183950-194360 GCA_013400215.1 Cisticola juncidis | reverse complement strand
TTTTTTGATGAAGGCTACAGGTGCCCTCTGGAGCTCTGCACTGAGCAGTTCCTCCACTGAAATTGTTCAGCTTGTGAGTGATTTCCTGAGGTGCCAGTCTGGTGCCTGGATCCTGCAGAACTGAGGATAAATCCAGGATTGCCTGGTTCATCCTTTCCAGAGGGGAGGGTATTTTTAGCCCATTTATAACCAGGTCTGGGAGAGCAACGAGCTGTAACTTAATTTTCTTGTACACTTTTGTAGGCAGGAGCAGCTCCATGTCCTGCCCTGTGTTCTCCCAGCAGTGAGCTGGGCTGGGAGCTGCAGTGGGAGCTGCTGTGGAGCGTGGCCCTGATCCAGGGTGGCAGCCTGGGGACCAAGGGGAGCACTCACACTCCCCTTGCTGGGATTTAGGGCCTCTTTAGCTTCAAATAACAAAATAATCAACATCAGCCCGAGCACCCTGCCCTGCATGATCTGTGTGCAGAGCAGGAGTGACTGTCACACACACAGCAGAGGGAAGCAGCCTCTGGAATTCTGGTGGGGAATCCTGGAACAATTCAGCTGCAGAACAATGAGATGTCCCAAAGTTTAATGCAGGGGCCCCATTGTGTCCACACTACAGAAATTCTCCCAAAGCAGCAGCTGGAGATGAACCCCAGTGAGGACCCAGCTCTGGTGGGGGTGGGAAAATCCTCGGCACGCCCTGGGCTGTGCAGGGCATTAGTGAGAGCTTAATTGGGCCTTGTACTTCTTAATTAGAGGACCTTAACGAATTTTCCTCCTACTGCTTTGGACAAGTGGTTTTGCAAAGTTCAAGAGGCTTATCAGCATTCAGCCTGAGATTCCAGCTGAAAGGATAATGTCCCTTGGAACAAAACCATCATCTCCAGGATTGCTAATTAGTTTACAATAGCATATTAAAGTACACATCGCTAATGTGAGAAGGTTCACATCGCTAATGAGGGATCTGCTAAAAAAAGAAAAAGTCCCTTTTCCAGTTTTGTTCCCTCCTCTGTAGATTTAAAGGGAGTTCAGTTTTGGCTGCTGCAGCCACTGGCGGGGATATTTGTGGGATCAGGGAATGGTTTGGGGTGGAAGGGACCTCTCAGGATGACTCAGTTCCACCCCCCAATTCTGTTTTTGTTTTACAAAGGGAGTGATTGCTTTGAGCATTCCCACTCTATTGATCTACAGCCTGAGTATTTATCTTCACCTTCCTTCAGCCACAAAGAGGTTAAAGCTAAATGGAAACAAATTGTGAAGAAAATGGCAGAAAACGTTGAGAATTTGTGCTGGTTTAACTGAGTTGGTTTGAAAGGTGAGCTGGGTTTAAACCAGTGTCACTTCAACCCTCAGCAGAGCTGAAGGAGGTGGCCTTGGGTGTACAAATGTGATACTCAGCTGAGAATTTTAATTTGTCTGGTTCTCATGTATAATAAAATATGCTAGATACATGACACTTCATGAATTAATGCAGGAGTATAAAGCAGAGGAGAGGTTCCTGTACAGGACTTGTTCTCATAATGCAAATGCCAAGCAAGGCTTTAAATGGCCCTGGCTATCTGGAATCATGGAGCCTATTTCACACTTCACTTCAGGGCTTGTTCCCATTTCCTCAACCTTTGTGTAATTAGAGGGTGTGTGCCTGGAGAGGGGAGGGAAATTAGGAAGGAAATGCCCATGGGAACTCCTGTGTGTGTGGGAGATTATAGGGAGGAAACAGAGGAGAGCCCAGCCTGGCAGCCCTGCCCTCTGCCCTCAGCACAGGGGCTGGGAAAAGGAGATTTTAAACCCTGCTGGTGCCACTGCCAGGGCTGGGCACAGCCTCTGCACCCTCCTGCCAAAGCTGGGAGCAGCCCCTGCCCCAAATCTGGCTGTGCCAGCAGCTCCAGGCTGGCAGGTGAACAAACACCTGCAAAAAAACCCCAAAAAACCCCAAGCCAAGGCTGATGGAAAGGTGATGGAACATGGAGAGCTCCAGACAGCTCCAGCCTCCCACTGCTCCCAGGATATGATCACTCCCCTGGTGAAACCTGTAATTACATTAAGAGGACAGCTGCTTCTAATGGCATAAAAATATTGAGACATGGCTGTAAAAACAGAGGTTTTCTCCTAATGCAGCTCAGATTAAAACAGGGGAGGGGAACAGAGAATTTGATAGCTGATAAAATGATTTTTTTTCCCTGAGTCAGTGTATTATCTCAATCTTTGTGAAGGCAGAGCAGCTCTGTGAATGGGAGGAAGAACATTACCCTCACTGGGATCAGGGCTGAGCTGTTTAACATCCCCAGGGCTGATTCTCCTCCTCTGCCACCCTTTGCTTTTCAGGGACCATCCCTGCCCTGTGCCTGTGGCCCTTGGCACCACAGCTGAAAATCAGAATTTGTTTTCAGAGCCAGAACCACTGGGAACCTGCAGACATCCAGGAGAGAAGGCTGAACAGGTTTCCTGCCCAGTTTAAGAGTTTCTGCCTTTATTCCCTGATGCAGAACCTCAGTTATCACTGAGTTCTACACGAACCAGTTACTTTTTCCATTTACAAACAGGAGGAAGAGGAGTTTTTAAGGAATGCAGAGTCTGATGGGACAGTTCTGTTAGGTTTTGGTAGGTCCCTGCTTGACCTGTAAATTGACACTCCAAAAAGTCACTCTGCTTCTTATCATGGTATTTAATTTTCTGTGCTTCAGCAGCAGGGGGTGAAATGGGGCTGGAATGGGTTTATTCAGATATGAGACAAAAATAACTATTTTTTAAAATGTCTGTTCTTCCCCTTCAGCCTCCCTGGCTCCTGTACCAGGTTTCTGCTGGGGTGTGTGAACTCCTGCCTGCTCCATGTGCTGGTTCCTCACTTTTAGGATTACAAACCCATCCCTAATGGAGACCTTGGTTTGCAGAGGTGGAGTTGGGGATGTCACATAATGGCCACTCTGAGCTGCCTCCCTAACAGGCTCATTCCTGGATTTAGGATCCTTGGAAATGCCATCTATGGACATTAGAGACATTAAGGTAATAAATAACAAAGCAAATGCCATGTTGATATGGTTTGGGAGTAGGTAATACACCAAGAACCTGGGAAGAAGGATTTTGGGAGGAGAAAGTGACATAATTTACTGCCCCCCTCCCAAACCTCCCTCACATTCATTATGCCTTAAATATTCTCACACTGAGTTTTTTCCAATGGTCTAATTATAAACTTCATTATAATTGTTCATTAGTTTTATTTTGTTCAATTAGCTGAGCAAGTTGCCAAATGAAATACAAGGCTGGCAATTAGCTTGATCTAATCGTAATGAGCCACTCAAACTGGGTCACCAAATATGTTCGTTTATAGCACTTCTTTTTTATTTTTTTTTTCCAATTGGTGAACAAAAACATAAATATTCAGAGCATCTCCTGCTCCAAGGAGTGGAAATTTCCCACTCATTTATTGGAATAGAAAAAAAAAATCAATTGTTCTGCTCCTGGTGGTTCAGCAAGGTGTGGCCCAGGCAGCAGCTGAGCTGGGGACAGCCAGGAGAGAGCTTTATCTGCTCAGAATTCCACAGAATTCCGTGTTATAGTGGCAGAAGGGACCTTGAGGGATCACCTGGATCCCACCTGAGCAGTGCTCTGAGGCAGTGGTAGAAGCTGAAGGGTAAAGCTGAGCTGCCTGAAGAGGGAAAGCTGAGCTGAGCTGAGCCGAGCTGAGCTGAGCCGAGCTTAGCTGTCCTCCCGTGCTGAGGGTGATGGGGGCTCTGGGCAGCCCAGGAGCTCAGTCTGAGCCTCTCCCATGGCTCTGGCCAAGCTCTGCCCTGCCCAGCAGCGCTTTTGCTGTGAGTTTTGGATAACCCCGAGTTTCCTTTTTTTGCCGCTCTGCTCCTCTTAAGCAGCTGCTCAGCAGCAGCTCCTGCGGTCCGGTGGATTCACAGCCACCTTTTCCAGAAGCTAATTCGGGCAGCAGCGATTATTTGGCATGAATAATTCCTCCTGCACGTCGTGTGCATCACATCCAAATCTCAGGGACGAGCAGCTCCGGGGCGGCTCCTTAGCAAACTCAAATGGTGGCATTAACAGGCTCGGGCCCGGACTCGGCGTTCTCTGGGATCTTTTCCTCCTTCTGGCTGGAATATTCATATATTCCATATAAAATATTCATCAGGAAAGGACCTGTAGGTAATTCAGAGCACACCGTAGTGAGGGCGGGCTGGTCAAGCCGCGTCCCAACCCGGACGGGACACGCACCGAACCCATCCGTGACAGGCGGGTGGATTTGGCCACCTGTTAACAGAATCCCTTGAAATTTCAGCAGGGGAAATGTTGGAAATGTTGTTCCGTGCGGGAAGGGGCGGAGGAGGGGCCGGCACACGGCTCAGCCCGGTGCCCCCGGGTCGCTCCCGGTGCCCCCGGGGCGCTCCCGGTGCTCCCGGCCTCGGCCCCGCGGCTCCGCTCGCTGCCGGCGCAGAACGGGAAGGAATTCCCACCTCTGCATTTCTCGCCGCACACAGCCCCGTCAGCTCCTCAGACACCATCCCCAGGCATTGCTGGGTTTAGTGAAGGCTCCCGGCGGGTACGGCTGCATCTGGAGATGCCGCACGATCGTGTTTGCGCTCCCAGAGCATCCCTGAGGGCGTTTCCCGCTCCGTGCCCCGAGCTGACCCTGCCAGGGGATGTCCCCTGCCCTCCCAGTGACACCGGGCACAAAGGAACAATTCCAGGGGCTGGGATGTGCCTGGGTGCCCCGTGGGCTGTGACCCACCCCAGGCCGGCAGGACCCGGTGTCAGCTCGTGAATAAATCCTGCAAAGAGCATCGCTGCTCCTGATTCACTCTCCTCACTTGATATTAGTTTTATTCCTGCTGGGCTTAAATCAGGCAGGGGCAGATGTAAACAGCCTTGTAATAAGCTGCGGGAATCGCAAAAGGGCTGCGTGACACGCGGCTTTGCATTTGATTCAAGTAGTTACAGTCATAATAGCCATTAATTTTTGTAGTGCTCCCGGGAGCAAAAGTCCCTCCTTTTCCTTAAGGAGGCCCGGATTTCTAAAGATCCCGGTGCTCGGCACAGCCCGCTTGGCACTCACGCTGTGAAAAAAAATCCCTTTGTTTACAGAGCCGATGGCCTGGGTGGGGACGGCCCTGGCACCGGGGCCACCTCCCCTGCATTTACCTTTATTTAAGGTAAAGCTCCTGCTCCGACATCCCCGAGCTGCGCTGAGAGGCGAAAGTGGGCAGAATTGCTTAAAAAAAAAAGAAAAAAGGAAAAAAAAAGTGGAAAAAAATGAAGGAAAAAAAAAGCCACATATATTCCAGGCAAAAAAAAAAAATTCTCAGTATAAATGTTGAAGCGGAGCGGCGTCACAGCTGACAGGTCTTCAAAGCCGAAGCACGGGCTGCGCTCGGGGAGGGAGGGAAGCAGGCAGATCCCTGTGTCTTGATTAGCGAGGCTTTCCAGCGCCGGCTCGCTCCCTTTCTGTCTCCGGGCTGCCTTTGAAACAGCCCCTTTGACGGCTTCAGGCATTTCTTAGTTTAGCTGAGAATGAGCGAACATGAGAGAAGGAATCTGTAAGAGTGACAGGGCCTGAGTGCGTCTTTCATATGCATTTCTGGGGCACAAAGGCTGTTCTAATGAGCAGGCAGGCTCGCAGTTCCGTGTGACTCCTGGTTTGAGCAACTCTGCGGTGATGGAGCTACCTGGGAAGTCTCCCCGGCTGTGACCTGCATGGAAAACACGCGGGGTTGGTTTGGATTACATGGAAAACCAGGTCTTGTCTGCTTGGGGAGCCGCACCCGCTGGTGCCAATGGCACGAGGTGCTGGGGCTGAGCCTTCCCCATCCTCCTCCGGCTGTGTCCCTGCCCTCCCCGTGCCCACATCCCATCTCTGGGCAGCGCTGGGGGCTGTTTTTGTCTCTCTTGGAGGGAAGGGATGCGGGAGGCTGGGGCAGAGCCCTACGTGAGGCTGCTGGGAGAAGCACAAGGCAGGCACGCTCTGCACATTCTCCTTCTGCTCGGGTTTTGGGGGCTTTGTTCTGTTTTCCCAGCGCTGAGCACCCAACCCTGGCTCTGAGCCCGTCCTCTCCCTCTCCGGTGCTTCCCAGGCAGAGGAAGAGAGGAGACATCGGGAACGGGGCGTGGAGCAGGCACACAAAGCCCCCGGCCCTTGGCAGGTGGCTCATGGGGATGGCTGGGGTCGCTGGCCAGGGCAGGGGGCACGGCTGGGGACCCTGAGCATTTCCAGATGGTCCTGGCACAGGGAGGATCCGGCAAAGGGAGGATCCAGCACAGGGAGGATCCAGCACAGGGACGATCCAGCACAGGGACGATCCGGCACAGGAAGGATCCGGCACATGCAGGATCCAGCACATGCAGGATCCAGCACAGGGAGGATCCAGCACGTGCAGAATCCAGCACAGGGACGATCCAGCACAGGGAGGATCCAGCACAGGGAAGATCCAGCACATGCAGAATCCAGCACATGGATTCTGCCCGGCCTCCCCACCCACCCCATCCAGATGTTTTAAATTACACGGGGGGACTCAGCCGCTCTCCTCTCAGCCCGTCTCGAACCAATTTAATTAAACACAGTGAAGGAGGAAGCAGAAATCACTGCAGTTCGTCACCTTTCAGTCTCCGCAGGTGCTCGGCGGCAGCGGGGGCACCACAATTCCTGCTCTGGCTTTTCCTCCCGGGAGTGATTAACCCGCTCCCTTCTGGCGAGCGCAGCCTCTCATCCTCTGGGATGAGGCTTTAAGGGTAATGAGTGAGAAGATGATTTAAAAGAAGAAAACAAACCCTCACCAAAGCAGCACTGATTCAGTTCCTGCCTTGCTCACAGGGACCGGGCAGGGTGAATCACTCACCTGTGAATCACTGCCGGGCCAACAGCGGCTCCTCCCGCTGCTCCCTTCGGTTCCTCCTCATCCTCAGCGTCCTCAGCATCCCTGACCAAACAGGGACACATCCCCATTTTTGTACCGGGGCACAATGTTCCAAGGCTGTCTGGAGCTTCCATCTCAGCAGGCAGCAGTGCCCTGCCAGCCTCCATCCAACAGCCCAAGGATTCACTACCCCAGCGTTTTTCAGCATTGCAAAGTGGATGCAGTTAATTTTTGATTAATTCGAGCTTTCTCCAGCACTTTCTTGCAGCCTGCAGGCAGTGGGCAGACATGGTCAGTGGGACAGAACCACTCAGGATGCTCTAAGAGGAGCAGGATTTCCTCGGGATGGCCCCATCGGCAAAGTTTCTGGCTCTCTGCACACACAAGACTTAAATCTCAAGCTCCACATCAGTTACAGGACAAGGAAATGCCATTTGTGCAAAGCTCTGACCAATTTCTTGTGCTGTGCAGAGCTCCAGGGTTCCTGGAGCTCCTCGTTCCCTCCAGGAAATCAGGGTCTAAACACAGTCCAGGGCCCGGCCCCATCCTGACCTCCCCTTAACTCCCAGCTGGGGTTTTCCCTCCTAATACCTTAAGACATCCTTAAAATTCCCACTCTTTCTGTTCTCCTCGGGGCATTCCCGAAAGCTCCCTTCTTTGACACATGAGTGATGTGAAAATCAACAGCTTTCTGTAACGCTGCAAAGTCTTTCAAGTCTCTCATCACACAGGTTGCCTCTGTGTGCAGAGTCACGCCAGCACAAAGGAACTGCAGCAACGTCTCACCGGGACAACTTAAAAAGCAAATCTCCTTTGGGAAAAGAATTATTTTGAGGATCACATATGGGAGACCCAGATTACGGCACCACGGGCGGCTCTGCTGTCTCGGCGGCGTCTCCTCACGAACCTTTTGATGCTCTGGCACCAGAAGGAGACAGGGAGTGACAAGCCACGCTGTAAGGCAGTTCAGAGCCTGGAAAGGGCTCAGTAATGATATGGAAAGCAGAAATTCCCAGTGTGAATCGTGCAAATCCAGCCAAGGAGCACTCCCTGTCCTGTGGCTGCCATGAGGGGGCTGTGCTCCATCAGCATTCTATTGTTTTGTTGATTTACCTGCAATTCTTCCTCACGTATCTCCCAATAATCCCCTGATGTTTTTACAGGCCTCCCCTTTAACCTCAGCAGATCAGTCCTGGCTGCCCCTGTGGCTGCTCAGCTGGGTCTCCAGGGGTTTTGCTCCCCCTGCTCCCCAAAACACCTCAGCCCCCCACAGCCCCTGTCATGGGGCAGCTGCTGGGCCGGGGGCTCACCCCACACACAAGGTGCTTCCTGACCTGGAAAATCCCCAGTTCTGATGTGTTTTTCCTGTGGTATCTTCCATTTAACCTGTTAATTTGTACACATTCCCTCGTGTTCAGCCCGGAGCTCTCAGAGGAGTTTGTTGCTGTCTGTACTCGGTTTTGTTTTGGTTTGTTTCTCACAACACAAACGAGGAAAGCCGTGGGAAGGAGAGAGGGCACTGCCAAGCAACCTTCCTACAGACTGCAGACACCACTTAATTCATGTTTCCACTTCATTTGTACCAGAATATTACCTTTCATTAAAAGGCAGTAAAAGCATTAAAGCATTTTGTAGGGGATGGAGAAGATCTTACAGCTTTATTAGGCTGAGAGGCACCTAATGGAACACTGCAGCTTTACTGTCCATCAGGCACCGGGCTGGGAAGGGAGCTTTGGAAAAACCTTCGTGGAAAGAAGGGGATGGGGGATGAGCACCCCTCAGCCAATGCACCTGGATCCCTGCAAGTGGGATCCCTTCCTTGTCAGCACCTTGTCAGCCCGTGAGATTTCTCACTTTGGATTTTCTCTCACATGTTGGATACAAAATCCCACATAAAAACGCACAGCAGGGATGGAGTGAAGTCCAAATGGTTCCCAGTGCTGCCCCAAGGGTGAGGTGAGGCCTTGGCTGTGTGCAGGGTTTGGGGTGATGAGGGGGACAGGGGCCTGTGTACCCCAGCTGAGGGTCAGTGCTGGGTTTGAGCTGCACAAGGGAATCCTTTCCTACTTCCCTGTGAGTCCTGCTGTCCCCAGGGAATGCAGCTGAGCCTGACAAGGCAGAGCTCACACACAGCTCTGGATGTCCCTAGCACACACCTTTGCACACTTCTTTCCTAGTGGCACATGGTGAAGCCTCCACCTCCAGCTGGAAAATCCCTCTCACTCCTCAAGAAAGAAATTGGATATTTAAAGCAGCTGATGCCCTTATTTGGGATCACCAGGCCTCCACCAGCAGCTGAATGCTCCAGCTGTATTTTATTAGATCAAGCACTAAGGGCAAACAGCAAGGTGTTCCTCATTACTGCCTTTTATTCCTTTTATATACTTATTTATAAGTTTTATCTTCTTCAGGGAACCCAAATCTTTGGGTTCTCCATGTGTTTTATTTTTTTCCCACCACTGTGGGTCCAGTCCCTCCAGCCTGAGCTTGATTCCCATGCCTCTCTCTGCTTTTCCCTACATGGGAGGTAAGCATTTATTCACGTTCATGTTTGTGTGGAGTGGTAAAATATTAGAGCTAAATTTTTTATGACATTCCTAGGAGTGGTTATGGAGCAAACAAGATTACAGCAAGTACTACAGAAAAGCTTGTTTATGCAGGGAGGGAAAAAAAAATAAAAAATCAAACCCGGAGATGTGTTTGCAAAACTGCGGGAGAGCCCAGGGGAGGGGTTTAATCTTCCCTCTCCTTTTCTTTCCCCGTCTCGCTGGTTTTACTGCGATCACAGGAACAGCTCGCAGCAATTAGGGCTGAGGATGTGCGGGCATTCCAGGGGCCGTGCCTGGCTCCCCTGGCTCAGCGCCACCAGGACGGGACGGGGCGCGGGGACTCCCCTGGGATCGCCGCTGCTGCTGGGGCTGGTACTGCCCCGGGAGTGCCCCTCGCTCCCAATCCACAGCCCCTGGGATGTCCCAAACTCCAGAGGCTCCCTTTGCACATCTGGGGAGCGCTTTGCACGCCCCTTTGGACACTCGCACTCCTGGGAGAGTCATGCCCTTCGCACAGCCTGCGGAATGTCCTGGCACTGTCCGGGATGCACTGACGGAGTTTGGGATGCCCCTTGCCCACCCCCGGGATGCTCCCATACTGTCCAGGATGCTCTGACACTGTCTGGGATGCACTGACACTGTCTGGGATGCACTGACAGAGTTTGGGATGCTCTGACATTGTCCGGGATGCTCTGACACTATCCAGGATGCTCTCACGCCATTCGGGATGGCCCCACATCCCAAGGGATGTCCTGTTCCCAGCCCCGGGATTCTCCTGCACTGTTCGGGATGCCCTCCCAGATTTTGGGATGCCCTCCCAGATTTCGGGATGCTTTTCTCCCAGGTTTCAGGATACCCGTTTCCCAGATTTTGGGCTGTTTTCCCCGTTTTTCCCTGCCCTTTCCCCAGATTTTGGGCTGTTTTCCCCGTTTATCCCTGCCCTTTTCCCACATTTCGGGCTGTTTTTCCCGTTTATCCCTGCCCTTTCCCCAGATTTTGGGCTGTTTTCCCCGTTTATCCCTGCC
>VXBR01001846.1:118973-183535 GCA_013400215.1 Cisticola juncidis | reverse complement strand
CCGCCCCTCTCCAAATAAATCAGCACCATGACTACTTCTGGGCATGGAACAAAGAGGATGCTCTCCCGGGGCCCCGCGCTGCTCCTGGCGCCGCTGCTGCTCCTGTGCCGAGGTAACCCCGGTCCCGCGGCCGCGACTCCTCCGCTGTGGTTCTGTTTGTTTGGTTTGGTTTTTGTGCCTGTTTTGGTGTTCGTTTTTAACTACCCGTGTTTATTTTACATCTGCCCCCTCCCCCGGTTTTATTCCCCGTGGCAGCCCTCCCTTCCCGGCTGCCCCCGGCGCTCCGCGCAGCGCTGCGGGTGCGATGCGCTCCCGGCTCCGGCTCTGGGCGCACCAAGAAGTGCCCGGGCAGCTCCGCAGCGCTCCCGCTGCCTCCCCGTGTGTCCCCTGTCCCCACGCGTGTCGCGGGCTCCCGGCCCCTGCGCCAACGCTGCCCGCCCGCTTCGGCCGCTGCCAGCGCGGTGCTGCTGATTTGGGGGATAAAAGGCAAAGTTTGGGCTTGCCGGAGCTCTGGGGATGGACAAAATTGGGGTTTGGGGTTTCGCACGGGGAGGCCGACCCCCGCTCCTCCCTGATGCTCCTCGCTCTTTCTGGCCCCCCATGGGCGCGGGTGGGGGAAAGATGCGCAGGAATTAAATCCCTTCGGACACCTGTGCAACCTTCCTTGCGCTGGATTCCGGGAAGGACGGGTTAGGGCGGGGAGCGGGGTCTGGCCCTTAACTGGGCTCAGGTGGGATTCCCTCATCACGGCCACCTGCGAGGCAGCGCGCCCGGGCAGGCAGTGCGGATGCGAGATGCTCTGCCTCTGTTCATTTTCTGTTTATTTTATTTTATTTTATTTTATTTTAATTCCCCTCCCAGCTGGACTTGTGAGCAGCGTTTCGGGTCCCAGGTACGGGTGTTTTCTTGGGAAGGGCTCACCCCAGGCTGCCAGAGCGCTGCCCCTGGCAAAGTCTTTAGCAGGACTTCACTCTGGGGACGCTCTCTGCGTGCTCCCGTGAGCTCCCTGGCAGATGCTGTTCCTAATAAACAGGGGTTGTTAAAAGCAAATTAATTAAGGTGCACCGGTGCTGAAGTTGCTCGGGGATTCGCTTGCTTTTACTGCTTCTCGGGACGGCGCTCGCGTTTGGCCGTAGCGTGAAGCTTGGGCTGCTGGGGAAACTTCCTAGGGGCTTTAGGAATATGCCTGAAAGCAAGGATTTTAGGTGGAAAAGGAGTAACCCTTGGGAGAGGTAACAGCAGCAGCTGTCGCTCTTGGAGAGGGCACAGGGAAGGCGTTGTGGTGAGGAAGTGTTTTAGGAAAGGCTCCTACAGGAAGAGCAGGAATAATTTGCTAGGAGGGAGGCATCAGCCTTGGGGACGCACAGAAGGTGGACAGCAGGGGCTCCCTGCTCTGCTCACCCCAAAAAAGCGCTGCTCGCCCCTGCCCTCCCCTCCCTCCCTGGCTGGGCTATGTACAGCCACGGCGGCACCAGGAAATCCCCTCGAGCAGGACACGGGGTGCAGAGTTTGGGGTACAGGGCATGGAAAAGGGGGTGCAGCCTGTGGGGACTGGGCTGCTTGTGGGTCAGCACTGCCCCGTGGAACGGTGGCATTCCGTGGTCACTGCGATGCCCTGTGCACCTCTTTTATCGAGGCGAGAGTTGGACACAGCAAAGGAGCAGGTTTCTGGGTTTTTAAAAATCTTTTTTATTTATTGCTTTGACATATTAATTCTAATCTCTTCCCTGATATTCCCCTCCTCCCGTCTTCTCCTGTGTGGGTAGCTACCATGGTGAGATCGGGCTGTGGGTGTAATTCTTCCAGAGCTCTCAGTGCTTAAACATATGGAAACCCACTTTGAAACAGTTTGTGGCTGCAAACCTACCGACGTATCCATGCATCCCCCTGGGCTGCTCCGAGCCCTCCCCGCTCAGTGTGCGCGTTCGGAACTCGCCGTGCGCTCCCAGATCGAGCTGTGAATTACCAACGCTCCCGCCCGCGCCTCTCTCCTCTCCCTGCCGTAGCATCCTCCTGCCTCCGCGGCGGAGCGCTGCCCCTGTCCCAGCCCTGGGAATACAGCACTGCCTGTGCGTGCAGAAGGGGTTTGGGGTCGGGGGAAAGCCCTCCAGAGAGGGGCGAGCGGTGGCAGAGCCCGGGAACGCCTCCCTCGGGGCCGCTGTTGTGAAGCTCGCCCAGCCGGCTCTCTCCTCTGGCTGGCAGGGGTTAACGGAGCGCGGCTCGCTCTGGGCTCCTGCAGACGGGAGAGACACCTGCATGAGTCATGCCGCCGTGCTGCCGTCTCCGCGCAGCTCCCGGCTCACACAGACGGCCGCGTTGGGCTCTTGCCATTTTTCTCTATTTATTTGCCTTTGCTCGCTCCCTTCCCCCTTGCCGCGGCCGGCTCTGGGCAGGCTGCGCTGCGGGCACCGGCGATGGAGTTTCTCCAGCCTCCTCAGAGCGGGTGGCGTTCATTCTCCTGTCAGGCAGGTCCCCAAAATGCTCAGCGAAGGTGCAATTAAGAGATCACGCCACTGCCCCGGGTCCCTGGCGGCCCGGCGGCTGGGGCTGTGCGCTGTGCTTGGCAGCGCGGGGCCGCTCCCGCCGAGCCCGAGGATGTCTCTCGCTGGCAGCAGGCCCCCGTTTGTTGCTGCCATCCAGGCAGGGTTTTGGCCGCCTTCCCCGCTGGCGGCGGCGGAGCTGTCTCCGAGGCGATATGAATAGGTATCCTGCGAGCGAGCTGGATGAGCTACCTGAATATTTTGTTTTGGTGCCTGGTGCAGTGTCACCGGCTCGCCCCGCTGCCGGAGCGGAACGCGGGGCAGGAGAGCGCGGGCGGGTCCCGCAGCACCCGCGGGGTGCTCGGGCTGCTGCCAGCAGTGCCTGAGGAGCGACCCGCGGATGCTTTTAGACTCTGGCTCCAGGGGGGCGTGGGTGGAGAGGCATTATGCTTGTTTTATTATGTGTCCCTGCATCACTCTAATATGGAGACACTCTTTATTCAGAGGCTCTTTAGGAACAGAAATGAAAGACCTTGTTATCTACTGTACAGTGGATTTGCAGAGCACGATAGTACAAACTGTTGAAATGTAGGTTATTTCCCCCAAATTTGTGCAAATCTCAACATTTTATGCAATGACAGTTCAAACTGATGGGCAGTGGGGGATAGTGGGGGGAGAAGTCTGAAGTTATTACAGTGCCTTTTGCTCTGGTATCCATTAGAACAGAATGTTTTAGATACCCTGATTTTACTTCCCATCAGCATAAATCTAGACCAGCTGCTCTGAAGTCAGTGGAGCTACTCTGGATTTATGCCTTGCTGCTGTGATTGGCATTGGCTCTGGGAATGCAGGAGGCAACTGTGTGGCTTGCCCTACACAGCATTTTTCACTTCAGAATCTCCTGTCAGTGGTGCTGCAGCCTCCTTTGTGTACTTGAAATGGGGAACTCTCACTGGTTTTGGGTTTTGATTATTTTCTCCAGTCTGTGGGGCTTGGTCACAGAACTCTGTTCACTGACACCTGACTCTGCCTGATCGAGTCTCTTGCAGTTTGAATACCAAAGCAGTTACATTAAAATACAAAAATCAATCAAGTGCAATTAACTTGCTGTATTTTATTGCTGGGAATGACAGTCACTCCCAGTCCTATTATCTCTGTGTTTAAAGCAGCTTAGTGAGGCGAGGAAGGTGTGAGCCCAGGAGCAGCTGCAGGAGGTCAGAGCAGAGGGTTGCGAAGACTGGGACAGGGTTTGTGTCTGGGGAAGGATTTTTGGATGAAAGATGCATTCCTGAGCCAGAGATGGCTCCATTTATTTAATTGCTGCGTTGGGTTTGCCATCATGGATTTGGTTGCTCTCTGTGCTCAGGCAGCAATTTGGAAGGTGCAGTCCCTGGGCAAGGACTCCCTTGTTTCAGAGTGCCTGGAGAGGAGAGTCTGTGCACCACGGAGGTGCCCAGGGATTTGAGTTACACTGGGATTTGGGTTACACAGGGCTCCAGGCTGGGCTGGGTTTTCCCACTGGTGCCAGTGGGGTGGAGATCCCACCCTGCTGACCCCACACTGAGTCAGGGTCCTCCTGCCCCTCTCCAGAGCTCCTCAGAGATATGTTCTGCAGCCAGGTTGCTCAGGTGGCTCGTGCTGGCTGTGTCCCAGCAGGGCCCCTTTGCTGGAAGCTGCAGGAAGGGGTGTCATTATTCCTAACTTTGGCTCATGGCAGCCCATGCTGCTTGTCTTGACCTTGATGCTGGAACAAGCACAGGTTTTGCTGTGATGGAGAGGTGGCTTCAGCAAGCCCTGTGTCTCGTGGAGGTGGCTGCAGACCTGTCCTGTCTCAGGGGAGCAAAGGGGAGGTGGCAGCCCCCTGCATCCTGTGTGAAACAAGCAAAACCAAGATCTTCTGGCCTTAATAAACCTCCCAGTGAAAGAGAAGCCATCCCACCGAAATAAATCCTGCCAGCTCAACAAATTTAATTCACTGAACTTGATTCCCCGCTCTCTCTCTCCTTGCCTAAATATAACAAATGCTAGTTAATGACAGGCAGTGCCTTGGTTTGTTGGCGTAGCTGGAGCTCTTAGCCCTGTCAGAGGCTCAGTGATGTGCTGGCACGTGGTGCTTTCCCCGCTCTGGCTGTCAGATCCTCTCGCATTAAGTGCCACGGGGGCTGTGGAGTGTGAGTTACCATGTGGTGCTCTAGATGTCGTGGAAGACGCTTCGGTTTCGTGCTGTCGGGAGTTTCCCAGCTGGCATTTCAGGGGAAGCTGTTCCCACGTGAGGATGGGCAGGCAGAGATTGCAAGCAAAGAGGTCCCTGGGGAGAGTTTACGGGGAGGGGATGGGGATTGCTCCGTGTCTGCTTTCCCTGGGCATTCCCATTGCCCTCTGTGTCACAGAGTGCTGTGATGGGGAGTAAAGCAAGGGCTGCTGGAGTGTGTGTGCTGGGTGAGCTCCCCGTGGAAGGACTTTGCTTTTTGGGCAGTACCTCACACAACCTGATTTAGTCTCAGGTGCAAGGCAAATATTAATGTTTTTTCCACGCTACCCAAAAATTCTCTTGCAACACGCTTTGAGCTTTTCTTCGTTTACATAAATGTTTGTTTCTGACAGCATTCAGAAAGCTTCATGAATTTATGATGTGCTCCAGATCGAAGAGCACCTTTTTCCTTTGCTCTTTTTTCCTTCTCCCCCCTCCCCACATAAACACTCTTTCCTCCCAAATTTTGGTGATGAAATGGCAGGAGAAATGCATATTTCAGCAGGTTATTGAGAGGCAATGTAAACACCATCTTTCATGGAAAATCAGTTTGTTCAAGTTCAAAAGCAGCCCAGCCTCTCCACTTGATCAATTTGCCTGTCACAGGATATGATTTTAAAAGTGGCGATTATGTCCTATCTTGTCTTTTGCAACTTCAGACAAGGAGAGAAAATGAAAAGTAGCATTTGATTTTAACTCTAGTTATTTTGCTGATATTTTTGGTGATGGTGGTAGTCAGAGAGCGAGCAAAGGGGTGCCCTGAGGGGCGAGGGATAGCCAGGAACAGAGGGGTTTCCACGAGGTTGCCGTCTGCTGAGTAAACTAATTGGAAACTGCGCGTCAACCAGCTCTGCTCATCTCACCGTGCCTGCACCAGCTGGCCCTCAGGAGCTGCTCTGCCCCATCCCTTCCCCTGCCGGGTGGAAGGAGACCTGCAGTGGCAGGAAATGGGTATTTAGTGACAAAGCTGCTAAATCTCGGGGAGAGGGTGCTCCGTGGCCAGTCCTCCTGCCCGGGGATGGTGCTGCCATCTGCTCAAAGGCTGTGCGAGGAGCACGGGTGTGGTTATGGGGAGGGGATGTGAGAAACCACCCCTGGCGGGCAGCTCTGGCTTGGCACTGGTGATGGAAAGAAATGGTGGGGAAAACTCCACGGATGCAGTTCAGGCTGGGCCCAAATGGAGAGGCAGGGATCAGAATCCTCATTGTGACCAAGCCCAGGGGCTCAGCGGGCTCCAGAATTGGTGTTTCCACTGCTAGCAGCCCATGGGATGTGTGGGAGATGGTGCCTCTGGCCAGGCAGCTGTGCTGAGCCCATTTATCCACACAAATGACATTGGGAGAGTTTGGCTGTGGGCTGAGGGAGCCCTGAGGGGAATCAGCCTGCGGAGGAAAAGCATTTCTGCTAGAGAGGGGAGAACTGGCATCCTCATTACCCCACAAATAAAATCCTTTAGAAGGTTAAATGAGAGGTGCACTTATCTTTGGGGTTTTTTGTTTCGCTTGTATGGAAACATTTCAAAAACAGATGGCAAAGCAGAGATTTATTTCCCGTTAAGTGCAGAGGGCTGGTGCACAGGACCTTATCTGCTTGTGGGCCCTGTAATAAACCTGTCAGCAGGTGATTTAAATCCAGTTTTTCTGATTGGGAGAGTAGTGAAAGGAACAGGGTTTATGTTTCTTAGGAGTTTTATGGGCAATGTTAGATTTTTAAGATGTAGGAATGATCAGGGCATGGCTCTGTAGCACTGGAGACATTCATTTCTTTAATAAGGGATCTTCCCTGAGTCAGAAAAATGAACCATTTTCCATTATTTAGCAGCTGAGCTGCCGTTGCTGTTTGCATGAGTGACAGATGCAGCTACTTTATATCTCAGTTTAGGAGTTGTTGTCAATTAGCCACAGCTTTTGCTTAGCAGCAAGACTTTTGCCACAGTGGGGAAGGAGGGCAGTTTAATGGATGCTGCAGCTTTGAAACAAACATTTGTGCTGCAGCTTCAGAAAAGGATGAAACTCATACCAAAAAAAAGAAGACAGAACCACTGTGCCCTGTAAGGGAGCCCTGGAGCAGATGGAGCAGGTTTCTATGCAATGAGCAGTAATTAGAAACTCAGCAAAGAGTTGGTAGCTTGTCTTGGTACACAGATTTTTGGTTGAAAAAGGAGCAGATCCAAGATGAGTTTTGGAAGAAGCTGGTCTGGTTCTGTGTGGGGCAAGTCCCTGGGCAGTGTGAGCAGCTGCTGGTCTGGTGGAGGACAGCAGCCATCCCTCCCCAGAGCATCTGTCCCTGAGGCCACAGCAGGCTGGGATGTCCCTGGGGGTTTCTGAGGGCTCTCAGGGAGCTGGGGGCAGCAGGGACTGATAACACAAGGTCTGAGTGTCTTTCACCGAGTGCAGAGAGGACACAACACACACACAGTGAACAGGCTTTAAAAGGTTGCAGCAGAGGCACCCAGAGAGGACAGCAAGAGCTTTCTGGAAGCAGCAGAGCTCTCTCAGGGCAAGCTCAAAGGCCAGCGTGCCTCAGCCTCTCCAAATCATGGGAATTAGAGCTGGAAAAATTGGCAAATAAACCGCCTTTCCCATCTCTGGTGGTTGGTACAGCCTGTTCCTGAGCATGGCTGGTTTTCAGCGATGCAGGACTTCTGCTGCTTCCCTTGGCAGAGAGCTGTGCAGCCCATTAGACCTCTCCTGAATTCCGCCTACAGTTTTCCTTCTCTGCTCCATCCCATCGTTCACTGGATGACCTGAGCCCCCAGCTTTCCATCCCTACCACCCATCCAAAGCCCAGCCCAGGCAGATCTATTGAGTGGGGACAAATGGTTAAACAGTGAGTGGGAAATGCTCAGAAAAAGGAGCTGGGTCTGGCATGTAGATACTCAGCATGTAAATACATTTACAGCTGGAGGTTATTTGGAGAAGAGAGGGCAAGGACTTGAAACACACGTGGTGATGAGCCATAGATTATGCTCTGAAAACACTCAGAAGGCAGCTACAGTGGCACTACCTAATTCATCTCCCACTAAGACATTCTGCTCCAAGGTGTTTGGAAATAATGGAGTAGCTTAGATACTAACATTATTAAATCCTCATCTCTGACAGCTATGAGAATTAATATACAAAGGTTTCTTCCACTTTTTTTTTTTTAAATGCAGTTACTCATTTTGAGTCTTTTGCTTAGGAGTAGCTCACTGAAAGTTATTAGCATGAATATTGCTACAAAAAAGGCTCATCTCCATTAAAGAGGAGAAACAAGCAAGAGATAAACAGAAGACAGCATGAATTTTATTGCAGTTGAGACTTTTTTTCTTTTCAAATATTAATCATTTATCATTCTTTCACCTGTAGATCTCAAAGAGATTTAGAGAATAAGAGTGGGTACTGTTGAAGTCATTGCCTGTCCTTTTATGGGAAGTCATATGCAGAAATGAAGAGATGAATTGTTGTTCTTTATTGCTAAAATCAAAGATAGTCCTACAGAGGACAGCCCAGATGGTGGTGCCCATCTCATCACCTCCTTGGTGTGATGAAGCTGGACTGGCCATGGGGATTGGGGACATCTTTTCAGGGAATGCACCAAGACATGTCCTTTTAAACCCCAAATGTCCACGTTGTGCACTGATTTCTATTATAGTGTCATAATGAGAATATTGGAGTCTGCTGTAAACCTTGGGGGACAAGTATCAGCTCCTGGGTGCAGCTTCAGCTGTGTCTTCTTGAAGCATCCTGCTCATCCAGAGCTGAGGCATCTCCTTCCTTTTCTCTGTGCAGCCCAACACATTAAATGTGGGAGGAGACTTTACTGCATTTCACCAAACGGGGAAAGCCAAGGGGCAGTCATTGCTTTGGTTCCTGCACACTCCAGGGAGCCCTCAGATCATTCCCCAAACTGCCTCTGTCCCCCACAAGGGCTGGGAGCTGGAGCAGCCAAGCTGCCACCTGTACTGTCAAAATGCTCTGCCCTTAGCTGTGCAGAATCTGGGAATTGTTATATCAGACTCCAGTCAGTGGGACTTCATCTCCTGAGTTATTATCTCCAAAAGAGAGTTATCTCCCTGAAAGGCAGTCTCCTATTGAAAACCATCTCTTTCAGCAGGGCACTTGCATTTATTTACTGTGCAGCTTCTCCCATTAGTATAATCATTACTCCTTGGACTGGGTTTGAATTCAGAGCATCCCATTGTGGTACTTAAAGAATTAATTACAGTGATGAAAGAATTCCTCTAAAGACTTCTATGATTTGGTCTGGTTGAAGTGTTTTAGCTTTGCTTCAATTGGTGCAGCTCTTGTCAAAGGATAGTGAGAAAATGCATGGGTCAGTGATTTAGATGAAGCAAATTACGTTAGAAAAATTGATTTGATTTAGAAAGTGAGCTTTCAGATCACAGGGAATTGCCTGCTTCTTTCTCTGCCGTGCTGGTTCTCCCTGAAGATGAGCAGAGGCAGATAATTCAGGGTTAAAGTAAGTGGCTCTTGTAAAAGGTTTGTCAGAGAGCAGAGGAGAGATGGGCTGACACACATCTTTAGATAAAACATTATTGACCCATATATTGCTGTCTGTGCATCAGCTGGAGTTACAGATGGATGGGGATGCTTATAAACACACTCAGGCAGTTCATGTGGCTTGCTAAAGAAATGAGTCTTTGTTTTTAGGTTTGACTTTTCTTTTTTTCTCCCCAGAAATGGTTTTTCCATACAGCATACCTTCAGAACTGGCACAGATCTGGGAATGTGTGCTGTGTGGCTGCCTCAGCCAGCTCTGCATTGCCTGGCTCTGTGCTTAGTCATTCCCGAGGCTGGCAGTTTGCTTTTCCCGAGGTTTTTCACTTCCTTGGATCAAACTGAGTGTTTCCTCCTTTTGCCCCTTGCCTTCATCTCCAAGGGGCTGCAGTCCCTGGGCTGCAGTGGGTGATGCCGGATAGGTGGGGCAGTGTCCCCTCGGGGGATCGTGCCTGAAAAGCACCCTCTGAATGAGCAGTTCCCTTCCCTGCATGCTGAGGAATTTCCTCCGAGTTCTTCTCCCGGCCAGCTCTTTTTCCTGTGGGGGTGGTGGGCTGTGAATGCAAAGGCTGGGACCCACCTCGCCCCCGACCATTCCTGAGTCTCCTTGAACGGGCTCTCCGTGCTTGTCAGGGAAGCAGGGATGGAGCCTGGCAGCGTCTCGGTTTGCACTTTGTAAAATCCGTATTAAAAAAAAAAAAAAAAAGTTAAGGAGATGACTTTTGCCTGGCAGTGCTTTCTGTTTATCTCACCTTGCAGAACCCTCTAGGTTGAGTAGAGACCTCATTTTGGTCTGTCTGGCACCGGTGGTGTTTGTCTCCACAGCCTCAGCACCAGCAGCTTCCTTGGCATGAGAACCCACGAGCGGGGCTGTGCTGGGCTGGTGCCACCCCCTGTGCCCCAGGGTGGGCACGGCAGAGGGGCAGAGCCCGTGGGGCCAGCCCTGGGCTGGGAGAGCCTTGTGTGCACATTCCTGAGCTTGCACAGAGCCTTTTCCACAGCCCAGCCTTGGGCTGGGGAGCGAGATGACAAGCACAGAGAGAGAAATGATGCTGGGGAGAGCTGGAACGGAGCCTCCCGCCAGCAACCGAATTCAAGGCTGCAAAAAGAAGTTGCAAAAGTAGCAATCCATCTGTCCACTTAGTGGGAGAAGCCTAAGATCATTTCACAGTAATCAGCCCCCTGGTGTTCAAAAAAAAACCCAACCAGAAATACTGCAGGGTTTTGCTTTACTGTGGGTAACTGGCAAAATATAAAGCAGATCAATGTTCTCAGAGGCTGTGGGGCCTTTCCCCCTGACTCTTTTTTGGCAAGTAGGGGCTGTATCAAGTTAAAAATAATATAAGAAACAATAAAACAGTAGACTGTCTTTGCTTTTTTAGATAACCATGTTTTGGCTGTACATTTCAGAGGTCTTCTGTCCTCACTGAAACTCTCTGGTTGCTACCAGCAGATTTATTGGCAAGTGGGTGTTTTCCTGCAGGGTCATCATCACTGACCTCACAGAGGCACATTCCCAAGGGGAGGCACATTCCCAAGGTGAGGAATTGTGCAGGTGCATTGCCGTGTTACAGTTGCTTGGCTGGATCAGTGCCTCCAGTAAAACCCACAATATTCAGGGATTTTAATTTGATTGTAAAAGCTTGCTCCAGGCACCACAAAATTTGGGAGTGTTTATTTATTTATTGTAATCTCATTTTATTCTTCCTTTTCCCCCTATGTGAGGGCACAGAGGAAACAGGCTCCAAAGATGCCTCTTGGTTCTTGCTTATGGGAATTGAGGAGCACTGAGTTGGAGGAAGAGCACTGATTCCTCTGTGTGTGGAAATGTTCATTCAGATTAAAGGAGAGGTGGTGAACGGTGGGGTTGAACATGCCAAGCTTGAAGGTGTCCACAAGGAGCCCTTCTTGCAAGACATTGCTGGAGAAAGATGCTCAGGGTGGGCATTGCCTCATGCCAGGTGTGGGTGGCACGTCCCCACCACCCCTGGAGGGATGTCCCTGCTGTCCCCAGCCAAGGTTGCAGCCACCTTTGGCTGAGGGGGTGGCTGGGGCTGTGGGGAGCAGAACTGGACCCGAGCACACAAGTGAGGGACAGCAGGACCCTGAATTGCAGCAGATGCTTTGCTGCTACACAACCATTTGTAATTAAAACGCAACTTGCCATCCTGATTAGGTTAAGCATCTAAATGCATTTGCAATTTTTTTTCACCCTGTATTGTGTAATTAGCAACATATGACACTTATATTAGCTCAGTTAAAAGTTATAATGATTAATTTGCACATCAAAGGCTCCTCATGAATCAACCGGTGAGAGAGCTCAGTGTGGAGTGCCCATGAGGACATGTCCCTGCTCCAGGGGCACCATGGAGGCTCCAGAGAGGTGGTTCCTGGTGTTTCAGCCCTTCTGCAAGGCAACAGTGTCCCTGTGCCCCACTCAGTTAATGACAGTGTGACCCTTGCCAGGACGTGGCCTTTCCTTTCTTGCCTCTAAGCTGGGGGTGATGCATCCTAAAGCACCCGACTGACCTGGGAGCACTTAAAGGCCATGAAGTTAAATTACTGCTGGTTCTAGTTGCTCTGTGGGTGTAAGCATTGTTCTAAAATGTTCTAGCCAAATTCTGATTGTCTTTACCCAAGTTAATCTTTGATTATCATGAGTATTGCCTGAAGGCTTTGTAAGTCAGATTGGAGCTCTAACTAGTAAAGAGCCTTGTTCAAGCAAGCCAAAACCAACAAGAAAACTACTATAAGCTAATTATAACGAATGTCTTCTTTCTTTCTTATCTAGTCATAATATTGTCTTTCTTTCCACCTTCTGCTGAGCTGTGAAAATATTCTGCAAAATGATATTTTTTGAGTTGATGGAAAAGTACACCCCTGTCAACAATATTTTTCTATTGTTCATCAGAGACAGGCTTCATAACAGAAAAGATCCGTGCTGGAAAAGTACATCAGCTGCAAACAGTTTATTCAAAGTCATCTCAAATAGCAGGGAAGGTTTTTGAGTTCCTGCTCCAGCTGAAGTTGAAATACAGAACACAGCTTCTAATATTTCAGAGACATGAATGGTGCGAGTCATAATAATGTATTGCCATTTTCACAAAGATGGGTTTTATATTAAAGCTTCCAGTGGGAAAAGGTCTGGAGGAGTGAAAATATTTCCATATGAAGTTCCTGTATGAGGGTCCCCTCTCCGTCCCTAGGGCACTGTGGGGTCATGGACTCGTGGGTGAGTGGAAAATGAGTTCCTCCCCTTTTTTGGTTCATGTACCCGTCTGTGTGTCCATGCACATGGATGCACTGATGTTAAGTTGGTGGGGTGTTAAATGTTTCACTTTTCCAACCATCAATTTCAATTGAATTTCATAAGCCATTAAAGTTCTCTGCTGCTTTCTTTGCTCTTCCAGTTATGTGAGCTCCAGCCATTTAGCTGTGGGTCCTGAGGCATGATTGCTCTGTGGAGCAGCAAAAGTAAATTGGTTCCTGAAGTAAAATCTTTTTATATATATTTATTTTTTTTATCTCTCTAACTGTGAGTGATGCTGCAGTGTTGGGCTGAGGATGGAAATCTTCAAGATTGGCTTTTTCTGGTCCAGTTCTGGATTCCTCCCCACCGCATCTTTTCAAAAGCTTTTGTGCCTGGCTTGAATGACAAAGACTTACAGAGGAAGAGTTTTGTTGTTGTTGTTTATATATTTATCTTTGGAATCATGGTGGAAAGATTGGACTGGGGTTTTGGGTTTTGTCCCTGTAGAAATGTTTATGAGGATGGTAGTTATTTGGATCAAAAGAGATCTTTTGGCAGTGCTTTGACTTTGATTCAGTACTGGCAGTATGACAAATAATGAAAAAGCAATCATTTCCCCTTCTCCCACTTTTATTCTCAGGATAAATGAATGGTTAAGATCTCTGTGCTCAAAAATAATTGCTCATGGCTCTTATGGAAAAAAATGAAAATCCATAACACTCACCCTTTAAAAAGATGATTTGATCTTTCGTGTTGGTTTTTGTTTTGCACTATTGAGTGTCTTTGTTGCCAGTCTGAGGCTAAACTGGACAAGTTGATGTGCAGGCTTTGCAGATTGAGTCTGAGGGAAGGAAACCTGGATAATTTTACCACTTTGGAAAGCAATTCCCATGGTGGCATTTGAGCAGAGGGGATGGAGAAGGGTCTTGCTGTCAAGGCCCACTGGTAGAAGTGTTTTGCACAGCATAAAGTTAAAGAATTTGACAGAATGCAGAATGAATGGGAACAAAGTGTAACTTTAATTTGCCATGTGATTTGAAAGTCGCTCCAGCACCTCCTAAAGTGTGTGTGAGTGGCTGCTGGGGCCTGCTGGGCAGTGCTCAGTGTGTTCCTCCAGCTGCCTGGGGCTTGATGAACAGATTGAGGTGCCCACCAGTGCTTTGCCAGGATTCCTCCTCTTCCTTTCTTTCCTTGCTTTTATGGCAGTGGATGTGAGGATGAGCTGCACATTTCACTTCTTCCCTCGCAGCCAAATGGTGCTGAGCACCCGAGCTGCCTGCCCATCCCAAGGACTGTGCACTGCACCTTCCTGGAGCATCAACCTCCCATCGTTTCCAGCAAAGCCAGACACCAAAGATGAGGCTGGGCCTGCACTCTTTATTTGGGGATAGCTGCAGCAGTTCTTTTTTTGTTTTTAAATCCTGCTAATTGGTGCTCTCAGCCTCAGCTCCAGCTTAATGAAGGCTGCTGTCTGGGAATCATCACAAACAGTTATGGAAATGCATTTAAATGCTGAAATCTGTTGTACTTCTCTCTTTATGGGCTCATTCCTTCAGAAAGCATAACTATGCCCAGGGTCCCTCCCTGCCCAGGATGATTCCTTTCCCTGAGCCCTGTGGTGGGGCTCTGGCAGGACTGCAGCACAGAGGGAGGTTTGTGCTAAAGCAGAGAGGGAGCCCAGCCCCACTGTGCTGAGGGAGCAGCATTTTCAGTCTGTTTGCTCCAGATGGGCCTTTGGATGCTGGGCATGAGGAGTGAGAGAGCGCCCAGCTTCCCTCCTGCCCCTCTGACCTGCCCAGCACAGGCATCATTTACCCAGCCCTGTGAACAGAGCTGCTGGATGCCCCTGCTGTGGCTGCACTGCTTTTGGTGATGCCTTGAGAGGGCTGAGCTGGAACAGAGACTGGACAGAGCTGAGAATAAAGCAGAGATTTATTAAAAGGCCTTTAGGATACACCTTGGGCAAGAGCCTGGTCAGGGCTACACCCAAGGTGGGCCCAAAATGGTTAAATGGTCACAAGGTCTCACACTTTTATAAGTTTTGGTCCATTTGCAAATTGGGGTTTAACTGTCCAGTTACAGCTTTGGGTTGTGCAGTCTCATCCTTCTTGTTTTCTCTCTTCAGCCCACTGTTGTTTGTGCTTTTGGGCTTGAAACTTGTAATGTTGTCCTTGGTCTTCATAAGGGATTTTTTTTCTACCTACTCTGTGAAGAGAGCTTACTGTCATTAATATGAGGCTCAGAACTTCATCCCCAGGCAACACAGAATGTGAAAAACATCAGAGCTAAAACTTCAGGCATCGGTGTCAGCCTGTTTGGCAGTGAGTGCGTGTCTGTCCCTCTGTTCCTCATGGTCAGAACTCCGTAGCTGCACAGAGGGTTTGAGCTGAAAGCAAAGGAAAAGGTCACAGGGTGGGTTTCCCTTCATGGCTGTGGTTGTAGCCACACATTCTCCAGGTTTGGGGAGGTGTGAGCCAGGTGGTTCTGGGAGGGATTTGGACAAGGATTTGTGATTTCTCAGAGGCAGAGGAGAACCATCCAGTAAAACAAGTGCTTGTGTTTAAAGAACAACATGGAGTATTGTTTATTTGTGTTCTGGTCAGAGAGAGATGCAAGTGGTCTAATCCCTGTATTTGAAGAGCAACATTCAGCCCGTGTGATGGACAGGGAGAATGAGAAGAGACTGCTGCAAGCCAAAAGGAGCAGACCCATGAAGCAGAGCTAGAGACAGCTTTAAAGCTATGAACAGAATCACCCGAGGAGCCTGCCAAGGAACCAGATGCTGTAATGAAAGAATAACTTCCATGGCTTGGCATCTGTCTGCCATCCAGGGAGAGGAGGAGAGGCAGGGGAACTGCATGCAGGGCTGGGAAGTGCTTGCTCCAGTTGCAAAATGGGTACTGCAAAGATATTTAGTCTGTACTGGCATTTTTTGGGAGGAGGAGGGTGAACCTGTTGGAAGGAAGAGGAGAGAGGTCAGTGTGCTTTGTGGTGTGCACTTTGAGCGTGTTCTGCGGGTTTGATGTCAGCATTCTGTGGTTGGTTGGCTGCTGGGAGGATCTGGGGGCTGTGGCAGCTTAAGCAGGTGGTGATAAATGAGGAAGATGTGACTGGGCTGAATTCTGAACCTTTTGGGACCCATCTGTGCCCAGAACCCTACAGAGCACTCTGTTTTCCATGCATGGATGAGCTCAGTTGATATTTAAAATAAGTGGCTGCGTGTGACTCGTCTGAGGTCAGGTCACTCTTGGCAGTGCTCTAGTTCTGAAAACCAAACTAGAAAGTTCCTGCTATTTCTCTCCCCAATTTATTTTTACAATTACTGTTAAAATAATTGCAGTCCTAGCAAAGGTAAACAGCTGGGTTCAATATAATCAGTACATAAACAATATCCATCATTTACATGGTATAAAACCTCTGCCATACAACATATTCCTGAGGCTGTATCTTAGGGAAAAAATAGAAAAATCCCCTTATTTATGGGAAAGGGAGCAGGAAATCAGCTGGGGTCCTCACAGATTGATTACATGAGGATAGCATCAGCAGTGGTGGAGTCTCTGCTAACACCCCAGAAAAAGGTGGTGATAACAGAGCTGGACATGGGGCATCTTCAGAGCCAAGGCAGTGGGGCTTCCTGGGGTGCAGAAATGTAACCTGCCTCTCCCAGCTGGGAAATAAAGGCAGGGAGCAGTGGTCAGAAGTTACAGGGGAAGTTCATGTGATTTCAGGGCAGGATAGCAGTGTTTTTTAAGCCAGGAAGAGGAAGAAGAGCTTTGCTCCTATGGGTTGGAGATTTTTAATTGCCTTTATAACCTTATTTTTTTACTCTTGTTTGGCTCTAATCAGTGGGAAATATGTTCAAGGTGCACCTTGGGTGCACAGGATGAGATGGACGTGGGAGTGGGATGGAGGGCTTGGGAGTGGGGGGCACCACCAGCATCCCAAGGGGCCTGGCAGGGAGCAGAGAGGAAAGCAGAGGTGACTGGAGGAGAATTCTGCTGCTGCCTGTGCACACTTAAAACCTGCTGTGTGTGCATCCTTGTCTGCAAGCAGCTGTGGTTATTTTGCCTCAAAAAACCAAACCTTTTTTGCAAGGAGGAGTTGGGGGGAGGCCCCTGTGTTGCTGCAGCTTGGGGACACAGTCACGTGCAAGTCAGAGAGCCACATCATGTTGAGTGCTGAATGACTCTGCTTATTAATATAATAAACCAGAGGAACACACTGTCATGACAGCCTCTGCAGCGAGAATCCAGGGGATTATTTTAACCAAAGCACATTAAATCTCTCTGTCTCCTGGAAATTGCACCCTGGAGGTGTGGACTGGAGGGTTGGAGGGGTAGGAACATTTAACAAGGGTTTGCAAGAGTTTTTATGCATGTTGTGGTCTCTGGAACAGCGCTCTGCTCTCTGGGGTTTTATATCTTCCCACCACTGTAGTTAAGTTCCTCAGACATGATAAGAAGGAAAACATTCTCTCTTTTTTATTTTCTTCTCCATTCATTCTCTATTTTCAAGATGAAATTTTCTCTGCTGTAGCACTGATACAAGACCTTTTCTTCAGATGTGCTATATGGAAACATGCTGTCATCCTCTCTGAAGGCTGGGAAGTGTGTGCATGTGTATGCATGTTCTATATACCCAGGCACACACTATACAGAGATACATGTATGTGTACAGAGGGTTTTTCCTCTCTCTCTCAGATAAAATAGGCCTTTCTCATCCCTTTCACAAAAACTGAGTGTTAGCTGTTTTGGGAGGGAGCTAAAACAAAAAAGGCAAGATTCTCAGAGAGACCAAGCTGAGGGGAGTCCCTGCCGATCCCCTCGATGTATTTTGTACTCTCTGTCTGCCAAATGCTCAGAGTACCTCGGGCTGGTCCTTGCTGCTTTGCCTGGGAGCAGAGGCTGTGTCTCCCCTTTGCCACCCTCTGGTGAAAAATGTGCCCAGATCTCCCTGCATCTCCTGCGTGCTGGCTTGACACACAGGCAGCTTTCTCTTCTCTTTTTCTAATCACGGAGAGGGCTCAACACATTGTCTGAAATAGCTTTTTTGCCTCAACAGGGAGGTTCCTTGAGGCAGTAATTGACTCTTTCTTTCAAGCAATGGCATTTTACCTGGGAAAGCAGCCAGTTGGTATTTTCAGCACAGCAGAATCTGCCTGGCTTTGAAAGGAGGTGGTTCCAGATCCTCCTTGGTTTTTTTTTTCCCCTTAGGATGATGTCATTTTACTTGGTGCACTCTCTACCATGCTGCACACAGTCTCTCCAGCTCCTTCTTGGGAACACTTCCATTAGAGAGGCACTTAAATTTACAGAAAAGCACCTGCAGGAGCAACAGGTGAATAATCTGGAGTCCTCAGCTGCATCTGTTGGGCAACTGAAATGTCCTTTAAGTGACCCTGAAAGGAAGGCTGAATTGTTGCTGATGGTTTTTCTTTTCAATGAGGAAACATAGAATGGATGTGTGATAACTCAATTGAAAATGAAGGAGATGCTGGGAATGAGCAAGAAAACTAAAGACACCGGGAGAGAAAGATTTCCAAAGCAGAAACAAACTGTTCTTCGTTCTTAGTTTTCATGCCAATTTAACGTATTCATGAAAATTGCCTCAATTTAACTTCAGGGAGAAAAGAAGCTACAGGGTTCTGTAGCTAAAAGGCTGCATCCTGTTTTAGTAAGTTTGCTGTATTTTACATTTTTATCTAGAGGGGCTTTTTGTGGTACTTTCTAGCAGCAGTTCTCCACACCTATTTGTTTTTAAAAAGCACTCAGCAAGCTGCAGGAAAAGGCTGCTAAGCACAGTTATCCCTGTGTGCAGGTACAGGGAACTGGCAGAGATGTGCAGTAGCTCTGGTCTCTGCCAGAGCCAGGAGAAGGGATGTCCTCACTGCACTCACATGGTGGGTGCAGAGGAAGGGGGAGGCACGCTGTCCTCACTGTGCTGGCATTTCCTACCTGAGCACAAATAAACACCCAACTGGAGTTACATACACACCAGAAATGGGATTTTGCTTTTGTGATGCCCTTTGCCATTACCATGCTGTAACCACTTTTTGCTGAACATAGTACAGCACCAGAAATACAACTGGGACCTTCAAAACCATCACTGTGACACTGAACCAGCCCCTGTGGAACAGGCCTGCCAGCACCCCTGAGACAGCTCTAAATTGTCCAGCTGACATGGTAAATGCCTCTGCTAGGAGAGGGGAACTATCTCACTGGGAAGAAAAATTGATTTGGGTCAGGATTTTAAACCTTTCATCTTCATTTAGTCCAAATACCCACCAAGATAAGTCCAGCTTATCAAACCCTCATCCCTCTGTTCAGGGCCTGACTCCACACATTGATGTGAGGAAACACTTGGGCATTTTTTTCTGAAATAAAGTATTAAAACCATGTGATATGACAACTGAGGGCATCTTTCAAAAGACTGTCCAAAATCAGGAAAATACTTGGGATTTCCAAGTTGTGCACCTTGCACAGCAAGGACTTCAGCACGTGTCACCTCAGAGAGATTTGACATAAAGGACAGAGGAAGAAAAATACAATTGCCACATGCCACAACAGCTGCTAGTTGTCCACTGGAATAAAAGGGAAAATGCCATTTCTGTTCCTACACCACAACTGTTGCACCCTGAAGCAGAACAGAGCCCTCAAAGGTAATTTCAAACACCACCCTGGTGACAACACAAGTCAGCAAATTACTTCTAAGGAGTTTACAGCCTCAAGAATACCAGAAGGAAAAAGGAAAAAGAAATACACCTAATTTCACCTGCATGCACTGTACGTGCTCTGATACACCGTGCATTTGTCATATTAGTGTGTGCATGTTATTATCCAGGGATGCATCAGAAACTGCTACCAAGGCAACACGGATGGGAATAAACAGCAGCCAGGGAAGCACCACCAGGAAGACAATGCAGTTCCTCCCCCTCTTACTGCCTCTTTGGTTATGAACATCTCAAATATTGGATTGGTATAGTTTGACACCTTTTGTGGTTTTTGAGAATTAAGATCAGGGTCTTTAACAGCTCTGCTAGAAGAAAAATCCTCATTAAGGCCTGAAGATGAAGTGCTCTGAGATTTTTCACATGAAGGACTCTCCAGAGGAGACATATTTGTGTGAGTCAACAGCATATGTCACTCTCGGAAAATAACGCATTGGAATGTGACCTTTTCTCTACTGGTTTTATTTAGTGAACAAACAGAACAAATCTTCAGCACTTCCTTTCAGAAGGGTGCACAGCAAGGCACGGGTTAAATCAATTCCCAAACTTCTCCATGACAGGCAGAGAACTTCCCAATTCTGGCCCAGATTTGGGGAGAATGGCAGCACAGGGGAAACAAAAGGATTTATTTCCCTTTTTATGATCGGATGACAATTCAGGAGCCTAGCAAATCCTTAAAAAGAAGTCTCCAGTGGATGGATGCAAACAGAAATGAGCCCAGGCACCTCTGCTGCTGTTTTGCCGATCACATTTATATACCTGGCCCAGATCAGCAAAGGGAAAATTGAGCTCTTTCAGGGGGCCAGATGGGCTCTCAGTCTCAGGTGTTGACAGTTTTCATTTCCTAACTGTTTTACAAATGAATGTGGATGTTTGGGGACGAATTTCCATTTTTATTCAGTGTATGGGAATGGCCTTTCTGGATACTGCTGTTTCACAAAAGAAACCACTGCTTGATCATGGCCCCAGCTCATCCAAAAAAAGGCTGAGGACTGTAAAGACTTGGCAGGGGAGCACTTGGGAAGGGCTGCTGCTTCCCCAGCCTCTCTTGCCTGTGTGCATTAAGTCAGATTCCCTGGATTTCGTGGCAGCCCTTTTATTATTCTTATTATTACTACTACTGCTACTCTTACTATTCCCAAGACAGCACCAAAAGCTGATACAATAGGAGGGAGGCGAGCTGGGCTCTGCTTTGCCCTGCTGAACACTAACATAATTACCCACTGGAATTGCACTATGGTGCCTTTGTGACTGGAAGTGATTCATGAGTCCAAAGGACCTCAACTGGAATTTAAATTCCCAGGGCAGGCCATCGGGTTTAAAAAAAAAAAAAAAAAAAAAAAAAAAAGGAAAAAATGTAAAAGTCTCAAAATGGGTACATTTGATCTAAATGTCTTGAAGAGACAGATATTGAACTCCACAGCACTATATTTAGACTCACTTTTCAAAGGATAAATGCACTTCAAATCTCTTCATTAGTTCCATTCTTCAGCAGTGGTTTGTTCTGCCGTGCAAACCTGTCGTGCTTTGGAGAGGGCTGTGGTGGCCACTCTTGCACAGCAGAGCTTGAGGGTCCCTTCCCCACCTGAGAAACACCCCCATGAAGACACAGCAGGAGAGGAGGACACTCCTGTGCTCAAGGGCTGGCTGAGGGCACTCATGGGGGGTGGAAATCCCTGTCCAGACCAGCGCCAGGGTGGTGCCCAGGGCTGCCCCTCTCCACCAGCAGGACCAGGATCCCATTCTCCTGTGCACAGACACCAGGGTCAGAGCAGGACAAATTGCCTTTGCAGCAGCCCACTCAAGGAACCAAACCACACAGAGAACCAAATCACCCTTTCAGGATGACTAATTGTTAGACAAGATACATCCCACTCGTGGCACGCTCCTGCTCAGCAGCATCAGCTCAAATTCAGTGTGCAAGGGGAAGCAAAAGGCACTGCTGCTTTTGGTTACCTGTGAGCAGCCACAGGGCACTGATCCAGGGATGGATCTTCACTGCAGAGCCAAGCCAAGCTGCCCCTGGAGTGCTGTCCCCACACAAACAGCTGAGTGTCCACCTGGTGGCCCCTGGGGACACGTTGTGCAGGATCAGTGCTGGCACAGCAGCTCCAGCCCAGCTCCGAGCACAGGGCAGCTCCTCTTGCTGCTTTCACAGCACAAACACAAAGCAGCTCCTGCTGGGGCGGGGGTGGCCCTGCAGACCCTGCTGGGCACCACCGGACCCCTGGTGCCACCACGCCCCAAGGCCACACCAGAAGCTGCCACACGAGAGCCTCTGCTGGCAAAGGTTTTACCAAATTTCAGCCCAGAGAGTTGGTCAGCTCCAAGGAGGGCATCCAGTTCAAACAGGCATTACCTGGAGCAGCAAACACGACAAACTCTCCTCCAACAGCTGCAATAATGCATTTTACAGGGAGCTCTAAGTCAGATTTAAGAAGCTGCATACTTCAAATGTCTCTGAAGAATACTAAAATGAAAACTCGGTCACACTGCACCGTGACTACTGTGGAGCACCATTAAAGAGAAGCTAACATTTGTTTTCAATTACCCAGTGTATATCTGAAAGACTAAAGTTGTCTCCAAAGTATTAGATAAATGTGTGTTTACTGTGCACTTGTGCATGGAGAATGAAAGTTATCTGACAATCATTTCCAAATACCAATATTTTACCAATATCATTATATCAACAGCTAACGAGTCTCCCTGGGCTTCACACCATGTTAAAAGGCAAAATTGGAAAACAGAGGTAGCTGAACGCTGCTGTTCAAGACATAGAATAAATGCAAATGAAAAAGCTAAGATCTTACTACTGTATCTCCATTTGTTCAGATGAGTTGCCATTTTTTTCAAACTCTCCTGAAAAAAGTGACAGAAAGCAGGAATGTTTGTGGCAAATGCAGAATGACATCCATAAATTTATGAACTAACTGGACTGACACTCAGTGCAATGCAAAGTGCTTTCCAATCAATAGCCATGAGCATCAACTCCCCGTGAGGAGCAGTCCTGTGCCACTGCCTCCCACCAGCAACAGGCAGGGCCATTTTCTGCTGAGCTTCACCATGGCTGCAATTTCCCCTGGTTGATGGAATTGTGTCTCAGTTTGGACAGACAGGGGTCTGCCAGGGAAAGCTGGAATGCAAAATGTAACCCCCCTCCCTCCAAATTATTATAATCTTGCAATTAGGGGCTTCCAGGCAAAGATACGGAATAGGAATAACAGTTCTTTACTGTTATTTACTTTTTTTCCTGTTCTTTATGTTCTTTTATTTACTTTTTTTTTCTGTTCTTTACTGTTATTATTCTTTATTGTTCTTTACTACTATGAATGTAGTAGTACAAAAAACCAAGCAAACAAATAAATAAAAATCCTAGAAACCCTGACAGAGTCAGAATACGACCTGTCACCCTGCTGGCCCTGCAGGATGCTGATCTTCTTTGCTTTGCTGCCAGAGGATCCTTGCAATGTCCTTATGGATGCTCAAATGCTCAGTTTCTCCAACTGCAACCAGAATTTTTCAGGCTGGTATTTTTTGCTCCTGTTGTGGGAAACGAGAGGCTGCTCAGAGCTGAGTGGGGAGGCAGAGTGTGCCCAGATTTTGGGTTTTAGGGGCATTATGTGAGGGCACAACTGTGCTCTGGTGGATGTTTAGGTGGAACCCAGCTGTTTTCTGTGGGTGGCACTGGATGGGAAATCTTTGGGCATTTGACTTCCAGATGCTTTATTTTGCTGCTGTTGTGGAGTTATGAAATGCTGTAGAAATGCTGACAAATTAATGACTTGGAAAACAAGTTTCATAATGAAAATGTCAGAGTTTGGAGACCTGCTTGGTGGCTTGAGAGAGTCTTGTGGTTTTTTCCACTGATTATGAAGGTGCTGGAATTTTGAGCTTTGCTCTGCAGTATTTTATGGCACTTTATATACTTGGCATAAAAAAATCAGGTCAGTGCCTTTACTATCTGCTTGTGCAACGTGTAACTCCTTGGAACTGGAGGGCAACATTTAAAATTTGCACAGAAATTGGAATTTAGCTGTGAGGATTTGAGACACTGGATTATGCTCGTGTTTATCAGCATCAGAACGTATTTGAGAGACCTAAAAATTGAATTCTAGGTTTTGCATTAAAAAAAAAAAAATCTGTTAGAATGAGTTTCTCTTTGGAGAAGTTGGATATTTAGTATAGATCTGACTCCTGTGTCTGCAGAAAAAAGGATAAAGGATAAACCAAGCTTATTCTTAAAAGACACATAATAAAAAAAGAAATAAGAGTTTTTTAAAAAAGTCTATTGGACTGCTTGAATCAACAACACTGAACTGGGAACTTCTGAAACTTTTTAAAACAGATTGTGCTTGTTTCTTTTTATCTCTGTAAAAACTAAAACTTTAAAAAAAAGGAAGAAAAAAGTAGCCACTAATAAAAACACAGAGTCAACTGCTAACTATAATTTTCGATTTAGTGAGGAGCCTGTGGGAGTTGGTTTGAAGAAGGATATTATTATTACATTGCTTTATAGCAATACCAATTTTTAACTACAGAATCTGTTCTTTAGGCACTAAATACTGGGGAGAGCAAAGCAAGTGAAGGTTCTGAATTACATAAGGCTGATGAAAGTACATTTATGGGATGATCTTTCTCTGCTGGTGAGAGAGTAAATGCTAATTTACTTTTTTGCTGTCCACGCTGAGCTGGAGTAACAGGCACACCTGTGGTGAATGTTATGACCTTTGTGTTGTGCTGCTGTGCTCCCTCCCAGAGCTGGTAGCGTTTTGTGGATCAACAAAGTACTACAAATTTACATAAAGACTTTTCATTCCTCTCTTGAATTTGTGATTCACTTTGGAGATGTGCAGTTGTCTAGCAGAGCAATGGCTGTTGCACGTAGTAATGCATTTTGAGATCTTTGAGAGTGGAAGATGCTATCAAACTCTATGATGTCTGTTATTTTAATTTTATGTCCTGCTCTATACAGTCCTGAAGCCTAATAGATCTTCTCTTCTGCTAGAGGGAACTGGCTTCTTTTGAAGGTTTTACAGGCTGTTTCTGTTGTGCAGTGGAATTCAAATTAGGAATTATTCCGTTCTATTCAGCAGAGAAAATCTTGTGTTAGGATGGAAAGGTAGGCAAGGCTCAGTGGCAGTAAAACCATGAGGGAGACGGGTCCATGGCAGTCAGACACCTGCTGGAAGGTCCTTTACATGCTGATTATACCTGGAATTCTCATTCTGGGTCTAAAACAATGCAGTCTCCTTTCAGATTATCTGGTGTTCCTTCTAAACAAGGAGGTTTCTCCTCACTCCTTCTCAGCCATTCCTGGGGAACTGAGTGGCTCAAACCTTGGCTTGGCTGTGCAATGACAAATCAGGGCTGGTTCCTGTGCTGTGCTCAGAGCCCAGTGCTCGATGCCAGCCTTAGGATGATGGATACGTGCCTGAGCACTGTGCATTGATGAATATTGATCTGGGAAAACTGATGAGGGCCTGGGCTTGAGTGGTGCACGGGGAATCAGCTGCAGCCTTATCTCAGTGCAATTGATTATTGAAGGCTTGTCTGGCTTGCAAGGCAGGACAAGTTGTTATTAGATTTGGTCTTTAATGGCAGCGCACTTACCTGAGGGCAGAGCTGCAGCCTCTGGATGTTTGCTGGCTCCTCCCTTCCTCCTGAATGCTGCTCAAGGTGACTGTCAAATCCACAGGCTTTCCTAATGAAATGTAGAAACTGTACCTCTGTCTTTTTAATTTTTTTCCCCTCTCTATTCTTTTTATCTCCTGCTAATTATTCCCCTTAGGATTGGCTGCGTGATATTAAAGAATCTTTTCTTGTTGCGCAATCAGTTTCAAACAGGCACGTTCATCCTGGGCATCAATCTCGTGCTGGAGAGGCCAGCAAAGACCTTGGCACTGCTGCTGGGGGCTCTTTTTGAAGCCTTGGTGGTGAGGATGTGCCATGTGCCAGCTCTGCCTCCCACCCCACGTGAACACTTGTGCCTGGCTGCTCATAGGTGATTTTTAACCTCTCATCTGCCCTGGGAAGTGCGGATGTGCTCACATGGGGTGGAAGCAGCAGCATGGAAAAAACTAAACTCCAAGAAGATATTTAAGCACCTAAACCCTGTTATGATCTTTAGCAAGCCTGCACATGAGTCTCTTGATATCAAACTTGGGTATTCCAGCCCCAAGTTCCTCACTGTGGCATCACTGGATGTGCAGCAGGGTGGGTGCCTTGCTGTTCATTTGCTCAACAATTGCAGCAGGTCTGTGGAATTTGTACAAATATTTCTGGGCCTCTGACTTGTCTGGATTTAATCTGGATGGACTGAACACGGGAACAGCTGAGTGAATTTAGCTGGGTCAAATTTTCAAGGAGACTGACAGCAATAGTGCTGTGCTTGAGTAAGGAAATCAGAGCTGTTCCACTATTTTTAATAGGTGTAGAATGCCTGCAAGCTCTGGACTTTTTGCTTCTGTTGAGTATATCTTACCTGTTGTAAAGAAATCTGGCCTTGTTTTAATAAACACTGCAGAGCTCTGTGCTGTAGCTTCACAGGAACAGAAAACTGGGAAAAAACATTTTTGGCTTTCAGCAAGCCCGCAGAGTGACTGAGTTGCTGTGAGTCTTCTTTTGCAAAGTTACAGCAGTGATGGGTAGAAAAGTTCTTTTCAGCCCTTCCTGTGTTCCTTTAAGAAAAGCAAAGCTACTAATGTTTCTTTTTAAAGAGTTTTTACACTGGTGTTCAGCACTGACCTGAGGTTTGCACTGCCAGCCATGGGAAAGAATCTTTATTTAATAAGCCACCACCATAACGAAATCCCTTTGGACTTAAGGAAAAGATGTGCAGAATAGAAATTAAATGCAGCAGAGGTAAACAGAAATTTAATAAGATTCTATAGGAATTCCTGTACAAACCTAAGGACTTTAATAGAAAATGAGAGGTTATTTTTAATCATCCTCTGGAACTCTGCAGCACGTTTTTAATTAAATTATGTAGGATGGATAGGAGAAAACCTAAGGAAAGATGACTAATTTCCTATTAACCTTTATTCAACTTTTTCATAAAATAAATCAAGTTAATGACTCATTTCTGTTTGTGTTGTCTTGGTGAAAGCTCATATTTACAAAGTTTAAACTGTCTCCAATAATTCCTGTCCTTCCACCCCTCGTTTGGTCATTCCCTGTCCCAACGTGGTCACTCAATAGGAAGATGAATCTGTGTAAAACATGAGACTACAGGATGCTAAGCCATGCTCAATCTTTGATTTGTTGTGAAACCATGTGGGTTTTTGCTTTTTTAAAATTCTGATTTGTGTGATTCTCCTGGGGAAGAGGAAATGCCAGAATTCCAGGTTCATCCTGACTGGTTTCAAATGGGTATTTAAAAGAAAAACCTTGGTTCTGGCCATCAACAGCTCAAGAGTGGACCCTCTGTTTTTTTGGGTTTTTTTTTCTTTCTTTATCTTTTGTGGCCTGGTTGGATTTGATTTGCTGTGCTGCTTTAATAACTGTAAAATGCAGTAATTATGGAAAACTTGAGAAAGTAATCAACCTTTTGGACACTGATGATTTTTTGCTAGGCTGGGCAATGACTGCACTCACATGGGCCATTGGTCTCTTAAATGAAATTTCATCCTACACTTTGAAAAAATGCTTTGACGTTTCCTTCAGTATGAGACAAACCAAGTCCACAGAAACCCCCCTGAAAACGGCTTTATTAATTAATCCCACGTGGCTCATCAATGTTGCTGGTGTCTCCATTAGTTACATGCAGAAATAAAGACAAATGGCTCTTGTTAATAGCCCCAAGAATGCATAAATCTTGCTTGTTTATGGAAGAAGGCAGCACAAGGAGACTTTATGTTGCAGGGCTTTTTCGATTTATGGCCTCGCTGCCCGTGCTGGCACAGATTTAGGTCAGAAATGCAGTGATGGGTGCAGTGTCCTGGTTTTATTTGCATTACCCAGAGATATTCCCTGCTGCTGATGTAGCTTGGGGGTGGGAAAGCCTCCTCCCCTGGGATTGGGATTCATCCCTTCCCTGGAGCCTGTTCCTGTTCTGATGGAAAACCTTCCTGAGCCTGGATTAAGTTTTCCAAGCTGGAACTTGGGCCACTGCTGCAGTTTTCCTGACAAATCCCCTTTTGGGATCACTCCATCTGTTATTTATTGCACTCAAGTTGAGCTGATTCTGCTCCCTCTGGTCCTTGCTGCCCTGTTCCCACCTTCCCTCGTGCCTGCTGAGGCTCTCCCAGCCCAATAGGGTCAACAGTGCATCATTTCCTGAAAATATCTTGGGTTTTCAGCTGCCACAGCTCACACCTCTCTCTGCCCTTCCACTGCAGCCCTGCTCATCTTTTGTTGCTTGTCTCAGGAGAGCAGAGGTGCCCTTGCTGGGGAGGAGCTGCCTGAGGGTGCTCACCAGGGCTGTGTTCATCATTTCACCAGAGGGCTGGATTTTTCTAAAAGGGTGCAGATGGGTACTTCTGAAAACCTGCTTGGTTGCCTGCCTAAGAAAATTTTGTTTTAATTTTTCTCCATGACTGAGCAGTGCTTTCTGGAGTCAGAGCTCCTGGAAATCCATCATGCACTGGGAAGGGACTGTGGCTGCTCAAATCATTCCTCATTCCCCAAACAGTGCAGGAAGGAATTTCCTCTTAATTTCAAAGTAAAGGACTCTGTGTGGCTTGTTTTAACAGTTGATGTAATTAATTCTGCTATTTTAGTTGGGGTTTGCTATTTTTATCGGCCCTGGACTTGCGTACTGCTGTAGTAACAGCTCTGGGGCAGACCTCCTGTTCCTCTCAGTCCCGAGTGTGAGGTACAGCTCTAATTATATTTACAGTTAATTCACAGTTCAGCGAGCGGAGCTTGGGGCCAGTTTCACAAGTGCTTCACTCTGTTATCAAACTGCTAATAAATATGGGGAGCCGTTGTGAGCCAGCACAGGCAGCGAAACCCTAACAGGAGTGAGAATCTGTGTGTTACAAACCCCATGCTCCAGCAGCTGATGAAAAGCAGAGCCCCACAGAAGGAGCACTCAGGATATCGCAGAGCATCAATCACAGGGATGGTGTTTCACTGAAACGCGATTTAATTGGCGTGCAGGCTTTGCTGCTCCCTTTTGAATGTTTAATGGTTGCTGGGGTGTTTGGACAGAGGAGAGCAGGAGATCCTCTTGTGTTTTAAGTTATTAGGCTGTGATCAAGAGAGGTGTGTTCAGCTCTGCTCAGCTGCTGGGCTTTGGATTTCAGCGGGCGCTTCCTCTCCTCGTGTCTCAGTTCTCCAGTCCTAAAGCAGAGATAATCCTTACAAAGTCAGGCTGCCCTGCTGAGCCCTGCCTGGCTGTCCCCAGGCCACTCCGAGGTGGCTCCTGCAGTGACAGCTCTGGCTGCCTCCTCTGCTGCTGCCTGGCCCGGGGCACCCCGGCTGGCAGGGCCGCCCCCAGCCTGCTGCCCTCCCACACTGGGCAGGCTGCACACAGGAGCTGGGGTGGGCAGCAGGGCCAGGGGATGCCACCAAGCCTCCCTCAAAGTTTTGTCACAGCCCGTTTGGGCAGCTCCGCAGGGAACCTCCCTGCTCAGGTGAGCCCTGTGCTCTGTTTGCCTCTGGGCCTGTGTCAGGTCCATCCCTGGGCTGGCTCTGCAGTCCCGTGGGGTTCCCTGTGTGAGACAGGGGCTCTGGGAGGGGAGGATCTCATAATTTCTCTCTTCTTTCCTGTGGTTGCATCTGGGCATGGCAGCTCCCCACTTTGAACCTGATATTGTGCAGCTGTTTTCACAGCAGACTGTAGGAACAGAGAATAATGGGAGAAGAGATGGTTTGGAGGTGGAAAACTTCTGTCGTCATCTGTCTTCTCCACTGACTTAGTTTTTACTCCAGCCATCCCATCTCTGAGGACTGAGGTTTCTTCCTTCTTGTGTCTCCCCAAAGCTCTTGGTACATTTTTCCATGAGGTTTTCTCTTTTCCAGTTTGACAGTTGGAGCTGATGGGGTTTCAGACCAAGCAATGCCAGTCCTGCCCATCAGTGGGAGCTTCCTCAGGGGGGTGCTTTTATTCTGAGTCCCTGCTGCTGAAGCTGGGGTTAACCGTGAAATTCCACAGCAAACACCAAGGCTGAGTCAGGTCACCAAACCAGTTCATTTTGGTGTGGAAATATTTCTAATTGAGAGTCCTGGGCACCAGTAAGGAAGAGGAAGGTTGTGGTTCAGCCTGGCCTTTGGAAAAATCATGAATTATTAATTTCTCTGACTGGGATGGTTGATATATAACATGGCACTGCTTTGCCTTGCTTTCCTCCCAAGGATAGGCTGGGTATTGATTGGAAGATCATCTGTGTTTTCAAATGTCTTAGCCAGGCTGTAGGTGTTGAAGAGTTTTTCAGTGAGTACAACAAAATGTCAGAGTTATTTTGTGCATTAAGCCCTCTCCCTCAACTAAAAATTCCCTCCTGCCTTGACACTGTGGTATGGATGTCAATGTTTATATTTAACTTTATTTTTGGACTACTGGGCCAGATCAAAGGGAGAAATTGGACATAGGCAGTGGGCAAAAGCTGCCCATTAAGAGATATGGAAGTCCTGCAGCTTTCCTACAGCAGAGCTATGCAGGAGGCTAAAGCCCTGTGGTAACTTATTTTCCCCCAGATCCACTCCTGGCTGCTCAGAGCGAGCACATAATTTAGGCTAAACTGTGCAAAAAATGAAGAAGAGCCCCCTCTGTCCCTGCTTTTCACCTTCTCAGTTGAGTTTCATTTTTGTGCCCTCCCAGGGCTGTTTGCCATTTCCTGGGAAGCTGAAGGTGGAGTGTCCATGAGCAGCAGGTCTGTGTGTCCCTGTGGTGGTGGGGCTGGGCTTATCCCCTGTGCAGAATTGAACACCAGGCAGTTTCCCTGCATTTTGGGGTTATTTTTGTCTCTCACTAATACACCAGCTGCCTTTGCTTGATAAAATATCAAGATCTAGTGGCAGGGAGGCACAAAACACTGAATTCACCTTACACAAAATAGGTGCTCTGTGTTTATATTTCCTTGCTGGTTGCCATCCATAGGTTCCCTACCAGGTTTTACCCCATTATTATCTTGCCCTTATTTCAGGTTTGGATTGGAAGCAGGGTTTCAATGCCTTTGCCCTGTAGGTGCTGACAGAAGAGGGGTGGGTCCCCAGGGGCTCTGCTGTCCCATTTCTGGAAGCACTGGCTGCTGGAGGTGCCCACCTGTGACTCAGGCCAGGGGAGCAGGGGCAGAGCTGAGGCTGCAGCTGCTGCTGGAGCTCTGTGCCTGCAGACAGCTGCTGGGGCTGGTCAGCATGTGTTATTTCCCCATGGACCAGTCTCAGCAGCTGTCATAAGAAGGAGTGACCTTTTTTCATCTCTTTCCTTTTTTTTTTCCCTATTTCTTTCATTTTCTCCCCTTGCCTGCTCTAGAAGCAGATCACTGTAAGTCCCCCAAAAGATGGGGCAGGTATCAAGTGTATCACTAATCATAATTGGCTGTTACAGCAGGAATTATAGTGGGAAGGCAAGCCCTGAGCCATGGAGTCCTCACTATTATTTAAACTCTTTAGGTGCTTATGTTGCTCTTGAGAGTGAGACTTGAGCTCTTAAATCACTTTGAATCCTTTTGGACAAAACAGTTATTGGAGCTGGGGGCCTTTTTACGAGACCTTGTGTACGTGAGGTTTCCCTGCGATGCACAGAGGCATTTGCAGAGTTCTGGCTGATAGGTTTGAGTGGAAGAGACGTGGCAGTGATTGATAACCTGGTCAGCCCTGCTGGCCCTTCCCCTCTAGGGCAGCAGAGAGTGGAAAATGCTGTGCAGAGAAACACAATTCCTCTGGGGATGCTGGGCTGGGAGCAGCTGGTGAGGCTGGACAGAACCCACATAAAGGGTGGAATGATGCTGGGTTTATGTGACTGCAAATAAAAACGGTGCAGCTGCAGGGAAGCCTCTGTAAAACCTGAGACTGGGAGCTCTTCCCTGACTGCAAGGGCTGAAGCACAGCAAGGAAGCTCTGGTCCCTAACCGGGACCACCAGCACTGTCCTCGTGTTGTTCCGGGTCACAGGGGGTGACAGTGAGCAGGTGTGAGTGCAGGAGGTGACAGGTCACACACAGGGTGACAGTGACCTGGTGTGAGTGCAGGAGGTGACAGTGACCAGATGTGTGAGTGCTGAAGGTGACAGGTCACAGGGTGTGACAGTGGCCAGGTGTGAGTGCAGGAGGTGACAGGTCACAGGGGGTGACAGTGGCCAGGTGTGAGTGCTGGAGGTGACAGGTCACAGGGTGTGACAGTGGCCAGGTGTGAGTGCAGGAGGTGACAGGTCACAGGGGGTGACAGTGGCCAGGTGTGAGTGCTGGAGGTGACAGTGCCCAGGTGTGTAAGTGCAGGAGGTGACAGGTCAAAGAGGGTGACAGTGACCAGGAGGTGACAGGTGACAGGAGGTGACAGTGCCAGGTGCACGTGGCTCCCAGCAGGGAGGGAACTCCTGGAGCATTCTCTGCTCCAGGAGCCGCTGGCCCAGCCCTGCCCCTGTGAAATCCACGGCGCTGTTGTGGCAGAGGAGAGCTCTGCACCAGAATTCCAGAGAACATGGATAATATCAGGGATTGTGGCCTCTATCAGTGGGTAGCAATTAAGGGGTGTCAAGATCATTAATGCATAATTAATCTTAATCTTTCCACTGCTGTATGTACTTAACAAACTAATACAGAAGCAGGGATCCGTGGCCTCGTTTTGACACTTGAGATAATAGAGGCCAGCAATAAACTTGTTCACTGCATACTTCTGGTTTTCCTTGAGTAAATTCCGAGCTCAAACAATTAAAAATTGCCTTTAAAATGATTCCCATTAGGAATCACAGCGAGACTGATGAGACCACAAGAGGAAATGCAGTGCTGTCCTTTGGGCTCTGGCCTGCCACAGTCGTTTTCCTCTGAGCTGCTGATTGAAATGCAAGGTGGATATTCGAAAGGAAATACAGAACTTTTCATTTCTTGCTCATGTTTGTGAGCATTCCTGAGTTAGCAAATCACCAGGAAACTGGCTAAAAAGAAATGATTTCTTAGCAAATGAATTGTTAATTATCGAGCTCCTGTAAATTCCTGTAATTTTAAAGTCGTGTTGGCAAGGGATCAAAAGAGCATGTGGTGCCACAGTGTTAGAGTATTTTTATTTATATCTGATTCACAATTGTCTCCATGGCAATATGAGAGATGAAGGCAGAGGAAAGAAATGAGTTATCACATTATTAAATGACCCAGTGGAAAAAAAATTAAGACATGTTAAGGATTAATTTTACATTATAGAGCTGCCTAGCAAGCCATTATCATTATAGTTAAGGATTTGTTAGCATTTCTATTATAAACGTGTTTTTGAAGTGTTTATTACTGTTTCAACGTGCATCAGGCTGCAACTTTGTATACAGGTTCCCTGAAAAAAGGAAATCTAATTTTAAAATGCACCAAGTAAAGCAGTTTATTAATTTTAGAACATTTCAGTGCTCTGTGTCTTGTAGAGAGAGAGATTTCTCCACTCTAATAACTAAATAATGTTTTTATTCTTCAATAAAGAACCCCCAGCCCCTCAATTGGAGACACAGTCTTTATTAGGTTTTTCTTAGTGGAATTTGGGGCAAATCAGTGTACGGCTTTTGTAGAGGTGAACACAGCCCAGCTCTTTGCAAATTGAGCTTTTCTGCTCTGCTTTTGTCAGAGGTATTGTCAGTAGATGTATGACTCAAACAGAACAAAGAACTGGTAAAAGTCTCTTGGAGGACAGTGGTTTTGTTTGTTTTGTGTGGGTTGGGGGTTTTTTGCCCCTTGGCAGAGGGGAGGAAAAGCTTTTCATTAGAGCACACAGTTTATGCAGAAATCCCCTGCTCTGGGTGGATTATTGCATAATGCAAGATAGCGTTTTCAAGCTTGGCTAACTGTGATTAGGAAGCTAAATGGAGGGAAAAAAGCAACAATTTTTGTTCTAAAGCCAAAGCTTATTTGTGTCTTTCACCAGGCAGGGTGCTGGTTCCCTGGCAGGGAAAGGCCAGAGGTGCCCCCACCCTCAGCAAGGGCAGAGCTCCCATCCCCTGGGATTTGAGGCATTTTCAGGGGGTTTGGGAGCTTTGGGTACCCCGGAGATGTGGTGGGATTGCTAAGGGACAGCGTGCCAGGCATGTGTGCGAGGTGGGAGCTCCTGGAGGACAGATAATGCTGGGAGTGTCCCTGGGGTTTAAAACAGAGGCAAGAGAGGAGGGAGGGCTTTATGGAACAGCCCATTTATCCTGAATTCCCAGAAAAATCTGTGAGGCTCCGCAGGGCTGGCTTCTGTCCATCTCTGTTCAATATTTTCATTATCAATCTGGGTAATGGAATGGAGAGTAGGTTTGTTAAACTGACAGGTGATGTAAAGTCAGGAGAGACTGCAGATGCTTGGGGAAGAAGAACCAGAGCGCTTTCTTAAAATAATCTGGACAGATGGAAAGGGTGATCTGGAGGAAGGGATGAAAGGACCGAGTGATAGCTTGGGGCAAGGATTGCAGAGAGGGCAAAGAGCAGGCGAGGCAGCCCCTGAGGCAGAGGATTCGGGTTCCAGGGGCTCTCGGCAGCACAAACATCAGCTTGCCATGGAATGACAAAAAGCCCTGAGAGACTGAGGTCACTGACACCCTGTCTGCGAGGGAGGGAACACCTTCCCATCAGATCTGGCATCTGAGAGCAGCTCAGGGAGTCCGGGTGGTTTGGGGTGAGGAGACCCCGGGAGGGGCTCTGCTGCTCCAAGGAGATGCACTGGGTACCCTGGGAATGCAGAGCCACCAAACCTTGTTTGGTGATTCCTCCAGAAGCTCTGCAGTCTGGCTGAGGGGGTTATGCAGAAGAAAGAATCAGTAAAGCTTTTTTTTTTTTTTTTTTTTGCAGCTCACCCATTTTTTTAAGTTAGTCTTCCGAGCCTTGGCCTAACTTGACTCTTCTTAGCTTTCCTTCAACTTTAATTTTAAAAGAAGTTACTAACAGGGTAACAGCACTGAGCAGGATGGAGCTAGCTGAATTCCCTCTATGAAATGCTACTTTACTTGATTAAGTCCAATGACATCTTTGCATTCAGCTAACTAGCTCTCTGCAGGTGATAGAATAACTAATCAGAGTAAAAACATCAGATGAAATGAAATATAGACTGTAAACACCATTCTAATTAGTAGCTTTATGGGACTCTGTCAGTGAATGATCATGGAAGAGATTTCTTGTTTTCCATCTTGAGAATATTTGGGTATTAGTCATGGCTGAATGCCTGTTTGTGTCTTGCTAGCTGGGATTTAGGGTATTTTAATCCTGCTTCTCTGTGCAGGCCCTGCCTATTAGGAAGTGCCAAAAGCTGTCCTTGGCCTCACACTCACCTCTGGCTTTGTGTCAGTCCCGTAAAGCTGAAGGAGGTGGCCTGGGTTTGGTCCTCACAGTGACCCCCTCGTGGGTGCAGCAGTTTCATGGGTTTCATTTTTCCCTTCTCTTTGGAGCCAGCTCAGCCAGGCTCTGCTTTTGCAGCCAGCACCCTTTGTCTTGGAAGTTCATCAAAGGTGATTTGCTGTAATTAACTTTCCAGCCTGCAAAACCAGAATTTCTTGACTGCAGCATTTCTGCCAGTTATGTAAGCAGAAACATTTTTACACAAAATCCCCCAGCACTTCCCCTCGGTGTCTGTATATATAGACAGGGAACAGGTGGCAGTGGCTGCATTTCAGAGCTAATGGCTCCTGAGCTGCCAGGGGGCTGCACCTCTGAGAACCGAACTGCTCTGGCAAACCTGGAATCACCCAAGGGGGTCTGAAAAGGATCCCTTGTGCTGGGGCTGGACATTCCCTTGGGCTGGTGGGGCAGGGGGAGAGGGGCTCTCCCAGGGCTGGAGGGGAGCAGAGGGGTGGCTGATTGCTGGAGAGGTGCTACAGCAGGGGGATGGGGTTTTTATAAACCTTTCAGGAAGATGGAGAGGAGGAATGATTTCCATGACAACAATTCAGTTAGGGAGAGAAGTGATGGCTCTTGGAGAGGGAATGTGAAGGGAAAGGTGTCACTGCCGTGAACCTGGAGGGGGCTTAGGGGAGAGCAGGAGGCTGCGTACAATCAAAACATTAAAACACAAAAGCGTGATTACTGCTTGGGAAATGGCACTTTCAAAAGGAAATAGCGATGTGAAGCAAGCCTCGGTGAGGAGGTGGAGGGCTGGCAGGGAAGGAGGAGGAGGAGGAGGAGGAGGGCAGAGCCCTGCCTGCTGCTCCCTGGGTGTGGGAGGGGAGCAGCTCTGGGAGTGACCACACACCCCCAGCAGCCTCTGGCCTTCACTCCATCGCCGGTTTTGTCATCTGTGCCAGTGGAACCATCCTCTCTCTTTCAGTGGGCATGGCTGGAGTCCATGTCTGAGTGTCCAGGCAGAACACACTCGTGGTCTCTGTTTTTTTGGGTTTTCTCCCTTTGCTTTGAAATCCTGTAGTTGTGCATGTGCCTTGCAGGTCTCAGCAGTCTGGGTGTCCCTGCAAGCTGCCACTAAGTCAGTTTCTAATTATTTTCTTTTCTTTCATCACTCCTCATTAGCTGATTTTCTTCCTATATCCTTGTAGCCAGCTCCCTTTAATGCTGACTAGAAATGGCCTTTCACCTCAAAATTGCTTGGACCTTGATTATGACTATTCTTCTTTTCAGACATTATAATTTTGGGCTGTATGTAGAGTGGGAGCCTTGGTTCTGGCACTGACACTGTCAGTTTTGAAAAGTTTGCAGGGCCTTAAGAAGCCCATCCTCAGACAATACTAATTAACCAAAAAAAAAAAAAAAACCCCTCCAAACAACCCAGGAGCACAATGTGAATAATATCTAAACTGAACTTTGCAAAAACGACATTCATTGAGCTATTTGAATTCTGTGCAGCCACAGCAGGCTTGGAAGACACTTGGATACATTTTCCAGCCATAAACCAAACAGGTTGTCAACTTGAAAGGTACTTGGTTATTGCTGATAAAAGACATGGCCAGTAAAAGGTAGGAAGATACACTAGGAATAAATAACAGAGTCTATAAACAGTCAGTATTTGTTGTATGTCTTTGTAATGCAGTGTTTTTCCAGACAAGTGCACTGAAATTTCAACTTATCAGATTAAAACTAAAAAAAAAAAGGTAAATAAATTCTACTTGGGATGGGAGAGATAGTGCTGTGCAGGGTAATCACTCTCCTCCAGCAGCACCGTGGGTGTGTGAGCACAAAGCACTGCCAAGCTCTGAGATGCCAAGGGCTGAGCTGGCTCTGGCCGGGTCCCTGAGTGCCTGGGGACCTCCCAGAGCCCCGGGGACCCTCCCAGAGCCCCCTGGGGACCCTCCCAGAGCACAGGGACCCTCTCAGAGCCCTCTGGGGACCCTCCCAGAGCCCCTGGGGACCCTCCCAGAGCACGAGGACCAGGGCAGCAGCAACTGCCTTGAGCTGGCGCTGCTGGGGTGGTGGCACTGGAGCCTCCTTCCAGGTGTCCCGGTGGCTGTGACGGTTTCACCCAGGGGTGGACACTGCACCACACGCAGCTCTGATGGAGCAGCAGAGTCCCTTTGGCTTTGGGAAGCCCAGATATGAGCTGTGCTTGTCCTTAGCCCTGCCTTCCCCATGCAGCTCCCGGGATGTGGCTGTCAGTGCTGACCACCATTGATTGTTTGTGCTGCAGCCCCCCATGGGCGTGGGGACTGCCCCTGAATTGTGGAGCAGGAATCCTTCACTGGGGTTTGGTGAGTGCTGCCAAGGAAAGAGGGGCAGCCCACACTGCCTGCTGGTCCCTGCTGCCTTTCCCTGCTCCCTGGGTCCCACCTCGCATTCCTGGCCTGCAGCAGAGCCAAGAACTCCCCTGGAAGTCAAAGGCAGGGCTGTGGTTTGAGTGCAAGCAAAGGGCTGAGCTTGAGGCACCCCAAATCCTGCAGCTGGGCTGCTGGGTGGAGCTCCAGGCTTTTGCCTTGTCCCAGCTCTGGAGCTGCTCCCATCCTCAATGGGGTTGTACAGGGAACCCCAATTCTTGAAATCTTTCCACTGCTGATTTATGTAACTGTCAGGTTGTGGGGGTTTTTGATGTGTGTTTGATTTTTTAAATGTCACCTTATGTGAAATAATTATGCTGCCTTAACTGAGGAGCAAACACTGCCCTGTGATAGAGTGAAAGCCCTGGATTGATGTTGGTTTTTCAGTGCAGTGTCTGCACACGATGGTGTCTGCCTTTTATTTGCACTTTGGCATGATCCAGCAGTATCTGAAATGAATGCCAGAAGGAGAAGTCAGTGCATGGCTCCCCTCTTTTATTTTTAACTGATATTTACACACAAGGAGGATTTCACAGGCCCCTCTGTCACAGCCTTGCAGAAAATAACCTGCTCTGTAGTGGGTGTCTGTGGAGAGCTGCAGAAGAGCCACGAAGCCACACATGCATTTGGAGGGGCTGGCAAGCAGAAAAGGATCTGTGCAGGTCCCTGCACATGGGACATGAGTGTCTTCCTCTTTTATAGCCCAAATCTTTGGGGGTAGAGGTGAAAAGAAGGAGAGGAGAACCAACTGACTCATGTTTGAAACACTCTTCAGTGTTGATGGGAAAAGCAGGATTGTGTGCATGAGGCTTGGGGAATGACTGATTGAGCACTTGGGCCTGGCAATAAATCCTGCTTTTCTTCTTTGAACAGATGATCTAGCTTCTGCTTTCTGACCTCTTTGGGTATTAGGATCCATCCATCCCACATGTTCCTACTCTGCTGCTGTTCTGAGTTTAGTCCCAGGTCAGAAAGTCCCAATAATCCTGGCAGGAGTGGAGGACAGAACAGCAGAATTCACTCTCACATTCCCAACCTACAGCTTAGCCATGTTTTTCCAAGTGGTGGTGTTAAAAAGTGGGAATGCTTTAAAAACATGCACAGTGCTGAAGCCCCAGCTTAATTGCTGGTTACAGATGCTGCTTTTGATCCAAGCTAAACTTCTGAGCCAAGCTGAAGTTCTTACAGACAAGAGTTCGTGAAATTCTAAAGAGGAGGAAATCAGCATTAAAATAGCATTTGTAGAGAATCTTAAGCAAAATGTGCACTTTTCAGTGAAGGCCTTTGCATCATAAATTAGCAACATCTGTCCTCCTATTCTATATGTCATTTCCTCTCCAAATCCCCTCCAGAATCTGCCATTTTTCAGAAGTATTCTTGGATACATTGAACTGAGGTTGAAGATGCTTCATAAAATATGCATAAGCACTTGTCATTTGGATAATGCTTCTTAGTCCTTGCCACTTTCAGTATTTTAACAAATTAACCCTCCAAACATGACTGCTGCCCATGGTGAATATGGGCCAGTGTCAGGATGAGACTATCCTGGGCTCAGGAAATACTTTGGAATTGGTGTTCAGTTGTGAGAAGTGCTGCTCTTTTTGTTCAATACATAGTGGTGGCTGGTAAGATGTGAGAAATTCAGAGTATGGCTTACAGCTAAGCTGGATTTTCCAGGGATGCCATAAAGGAGGATAACCTGTTTTCTTCCCCACTCCTGAGATGGAGCTGCTGTCCCAAGGGGCAGCTGAACTCCCTTGGTTGTTTCAGTGCAGAGTGTGCTTGAGTGTTCTGGAGAAATAGGGCTGGGAGGGAACATCAGGGATCATCCTGTGCCTGCCCCTGTCCCAAGGGGAGCTCAGCTCTGCCTGTGACATCCCTGTCAGCCTGTCCTTGTGGCCTCCCCGGGATGAAGACCTTGTGGTGCTCCCACACAATCTGTTCCAGCATTTCACTCTTGAGCAGATAATATTGAAGAATAAAGTCCAATCTTGGAAAGCTCCTAAGTGTGAATGAAAACATGTAAAAATCAATACTGTGCTTTACAAGGAGAAAATAGGTGTGCAGTGACACAGGAAAGAGATACCAGGCAGATTTAATGCCTGATCCAGGAGACCTTACCCAAGCAGAAATTTCATTTTATTCCTAAATTCTTTTACTTCTGCTTTATGGATTTAATGGCCACTTGCATCTGGTAGTGGTGCATCCTGTGCTTTGGGCAGTGCTGAGGCTTTGGGATGGACTGACTGACCTTTGCTTGCTGTGAAACCACCAGGCTGAGTATTTGTGTGGGATGGGGGCTGAGCAGGACAGGGACTGCACATCCTCAGTCCCTGCAGAGATGGGTTTTCTCCTGCCCACTCAATCCCTGTGTTTCCCTGTGCCCTCAGGTGCTCAGATATTACAGTTCTGCTTTCCCAAATTCTCAGTTTCCAGATTTCCAACACCCAGGCTTTGCTTGCACCTACAAGGTGGAAGTGGCTTGGATGTTCTGTCTGCTCCCCTGAGCCTTTGGCCATGCAGGACTCAGCAGATCAGGAATTACACAGCAGGAGGGAGACGCCAGCTCTGAGCTTCACCGAAAAAAACAGGCTTTGCTTTTTGGGAAACGTGTTGCAACTACTGTAAATCACAGAAAAGAGGGCAGAAAACATGGAGTGTGTGATGTATGCGACGCCAGTCACCGAAAGGTCAGCGGCTTCACGCACACGAGTAACGCGCATAAAGAATTAATGAGGCTCTCTAATTAGTTTGTTGTGGTGGAATTTTATTAACGAGACACAATCGATTTCTGGTTTATGCTAAAAACATAATGAAGTGCAGTGAAAGCTGGTCTCACAAACGCCTGGCTCTCATTGATAAAACGCCAGGAGCCGGGGGCGGCGTGGGCTGGAGCAGCACAGGCACAGCTGGGACTGCTGGGGCTGTGGCAGGGCAGGGATCCCACCTGCACTGCCCCTTCCTCCTGCTCCCACTGGGCCCTGGGGCTGCCAGGACCCGAATTCCTGGGGTTCAATTCCCTGCTGCTGTGGGATCTCTTTCTATTCAGCAATGAAGCTCGGCTTACCTGCGCCGCAGGTTCTGCAACGCTTCTTGCTTAAAGGAAAATTAACTTGTTTGGGTCTTTGTTGCTAGCTGTACCTGCTGGAAACATTTTGATTAAACACTGAGGAAAGAATAAGATAAGGCTGTTGATTAGTTAGAATTGAAGTTTTTCCTTTTGCTCTTTTAAACTTAGAAGAAAAAGCAGACATTTTTGGTTTCATCGTGGTCTATGTAATTAACTGCATGAATAAACATACAGCGCTTCTGAAAACTAATACTCCTGAAAAAACCTCAAACATGTTCTGTTTAAAATTTTATAATCCCTGGTGAATTCTGCAGTTGCTGATGTTCAGACAATGGGCCTCTAAGGCAGGAGTGTTACAGGGAGAACAGGGTGAGCCCTAGGTCTGCAATGCTTGAGACAAATCCTGCTTGCAGTCCATGTCAGGCGCCCAGGTCAGCTTCTGCACTGCTCCTGGTGTGGAGAGACAACCCCCAAAAATTCAGCTAGGAGCCAAGAAGAGGAGGAAGAAGGTTTCCTCCTCAGGGCCATGCTTCATTCCCACACAGACACCTCCAGTTTCTCTGGACCTGTGCTCAGGGTCTCCCTGGCAGGTGGCCCTTGCCTTCCTGTGTGGAGTGCTTTCAATTTGATGGTAAATGTGAAGAACACCCATGATCCCTTCATGTGCAGCCTTGTACCCCAGCCAGATGTGGTTCTACTAGAAGATCTCTATTTTTCCTGAGAAATGCTGTGCCAGGAGCACAGGGGATCTTTGTGGAATCCCTTTCTGCATTAATCCTTTATACTGCATATATACTGTTTTTCCTCTCCTTATCTTCCTTTGAACTTAACAATTCCTTTGCCTGCAGGCTTTGGGAAGCCTTCTCTACTCCTTGTTTGGTTTTTCCATGCTTGCAGCAGGCTTTTGTAAGAATTCCTGTAAATTGTGGCTCATGGAAGGGACTTTTGTCGTATGGGGTCTGGTGATGGAATTTTCCAATCAGGCAACAAAGGATACTGGTCTGAACCTCGCTGCACAGAGCAGTATTTTCTTGTGTTTGCAGTTCTTACACATTTTCTGTATGAGTAGAAGAACATTCCTTGAAGATTGGCCAGGAATAGATCTGGAATAGGCTGCCTTTGGGAGGCAGTGCTTCCTGTTGATTAATTTAACATCCCACCTTGGTGATCCAAATGTACTTGTTGTGTATGAGAGGACGGGTGAGTAAAGATGGCAAAATCAGCTTTTTTGCCAGCAATTGGATTTGCAGTGCGAGATGCATCCAGGGCTGTTGGGCTGTTATTCCATATCCCTGCACAGAGAGGCAGAAATGCCTGTGGCTCAGGACTTCAGCCTTGTTCCCATCCTCTCCCAGCAGGACAACTCCTTACCCTGGGCTGGAACGTGGGTGTGAGGGAGCCTGAATCTCCTCAGTGCCTGGGGGACTGCAGGAATGGGGATGGTGTGGGTTTCCCTGCCTGGTGTGTTTGGGGTCTTTTCTCTTGTCCCAAATTTGGTGTCACCTCTTTGTATCTGGCTGACAGAGCAGTGCTGCTGCTCCTGAGGGCTGAATAGATCTCTGTCCCCGTGTCCTGGTGGGACAAGGTGTCCTCTCCTCTTGTCCTCTGCCTGATCTCTCACTCTGGGTGAGCCCTGTGCTTGCTCCTCAAGGAGGAAAGAGGGAACACTCAGGCTCCTGCCATGAGACCCAAATCTACCAGAACAAGGATGGTGAGGCTGGCAGAGGACAGTCCCTGCCTAACTGGCGTGACATTTGTCATCAGTCAGATGTTGACTTTTATGCCCAGGCAGATGTTGAGGCCAGCACATAAATATGCTGCCTGAGAAGTTATCTAAATAATTTTTCCAGATCAAGGCACCATGCAGAAGAGCTAAGAGTAATTAATCTCAGAGTGCCTGGGAGAAGCAGCTGTTCTCCAGTGCAGGGGAGAGGCAGGAGCAGAAGGGAGGTGAGGAGGGTCCCAGGTAAGCTTGGTACAAAGGGGGAGAATGCTGTGCTGGAGGGACCTTCGAGGCAGGAGAGCTTTTCCACCTGATCCATCTGGGTTAAGGGCAAGACATTCTCATCCCAGAGGAGAAGGAAAGGTTTCAAAGTGGCTTTTAGCTTGTTGGACCAATCATTGATGGCTTGGATTTTAATGGAAACAGTGAGTTGTCACTCTGTGTGCAGTCAAGCCTCACTTCCACTGCTGCCACCTCCTCTCTGCTCCCTGCTTTTCCCATCACTCTCTCCTGGACTGCTGCCTCCTGCTTTTCCTTGGGAGTGTTTTTCCTGCCTGCTGCTGTCTCTTTTCTCCCTGTGCTGATTCACAAGGCCAGGCCTGTCAGCCTTGAAGAGTATCTGAGCTCAGGCTCTGTGCTGTGCCTCTCTTGGCTGTTCCCTGTGACCAGCACTCTGCTGGTCACCCGTGGGCGTCTGAGAGGAGGGGATCCCTCCTGGCACCCAGGACAAGCCCACCTCAATCAGCAGAAGTGGGAAGCTCCTGCATTTCCTCAGTCTCAGGGGGAGCTGCAGGTGTTCAGGCCCTTTTGAGAACAAGCAACTTTTGAAATGGGTGCAGAAATTTTTGATTTTATTTGTTCTTTAAGTGCTGGCATTTGAGATTTCTGCTCTTGCTGCTGTGTGTTTGACAGCATAAATAAGCACAGATGGGACTTGGATGGGACCAGGATGAGCCTGGGGGTGTTCTGATCCCAGCTCCCTGTGTCACCCACTGAGGGCTTGTTAATTCTGAGAACCAATCTGGACTAATACAGTCCTAGACTAAAGTCTGGACTAAAGTCCTGGACTAATATTTGTCTACTTCCCTTTAAAGATTCAACACTAAGTGTCACATGCCAGATCCCTGGCAGTTGCTTCTTGTAGATACTTGAAATGCTGATGTTCCAAATGAGTTCTGATCCAAAATGCTCATCCTGCAGGTGGAAGTTTTACCTCATAAATTCATTAATTGCCAGATCATTATCAAAACCATTACTTTTTACATTTTTTCCCATAATTATTTAACACTTGGTCTAGATTTGCACTTCTGGTCCATTGTGGGTGTTGTCTGTATTTTAAGTGCACGTTCTACAACGCAGTTCCCATCCCAGCTCTGAAGGAAAATATAGGACCAATTTTAATGACAATGTACAATTGTACTGACATGTCCCAAAGCCTGGGGAAACCTGTCCATTAAAAAATACTGGAGTAGGAAGTCCTGGCAGAAAGTAAAGCCTTGAGTGAAATTCCATAGCTTCATGGACTGTTAATTCTTTATTAGGTTTTCCTAAGACTGAGATAAAAGGCATTTTATCTTTTTTAAGGTTTGCATTAACATGTCATTGAGTTTTATAGATACATTGATCTTCATTTGGCTAATCGAGAGAGGGTAATAGAAATGTGTGTTAAATGCCAGAGCAAAGATAACTCTGTAGCACTTCCAATTTTTGTGTTATTTTTGTTTATTAAGTTTTCTTCAGATACAGAACTGCGGTCACTGTCAAGTTGTGAAACTCCTCTCACTGTATATTTTTATTGGCTGTCCTGTCTAATTTTCTTTTTTTTCTTGGATTTATCTGCCTTTGCTTTCCAGTTAATTTGGCAGAGAGGTTGATGTGTCTTCACTAAAACCCAACAGAGAATTGACAAGATTTTAGAAGATACTGTTGTGTCTGATGCCTTCTTGCCTCTCTTGGCTATCTGAGAGTTTTCTTTTTATACTGTGTTCCAATCTGAGATGGAGCACTGAATTGTGTCTTTGGATTCAGACACAAAAGCTGAATCTGATGTCAATATTTTCTTTTTTCTTGTTGCTGTTGCCCACAAACAAAGATTAATATCTGCAGTTTTCCAGAAAAATGTACCAGGCCATGGACATGTCTGGGACAAGGGAGGTGCCAATGGAGCACCTGGGAAGATAAAGATAAATCTTTATCCCCTTCCTCTAACAGTGAAATCAGGGCTTGGTGGAAGCTGGAGGGACTTTGGGATCCAGTCAGACTTGGGGATTTCTCTCTGCTCTTTTTTGGCTCAGCAGCCCTCAATAATCATCAATGCTTGCTTGGCCTGGGAGGCTGCAGCTTCTCCCAGGGGTTTAATCGTGCCTGTCTCCAGAGAAACAAATCCTCACACCAGACTCACTGCCTGCATTTAATAAGGAAGTCTCTGGATAAAACTTTATTAACAGCTGTCACTGTTAATGAAGATTGGGCAGTGGCTGGTGTATTAGCTCTCTGATGAAGGCATGTGAGAGGGAAATAGAATGAAAAATAATTTTTGCCTTCTCTGTGCTGAAGCTGTGCATCCTCCACCAGTTCTGCATGTGCATAAGGGAGGGCCAGGGGAATTTTGTGGTTCTCTGCAGCTGGAGAGGACTCAGCCCTGGATTGTTCCCAGCCTTGTCACACCTCCAGGCACCTTGAGAAGCAGGGAATGGGTGAAGCACTGGATCCAATCCCTTGGGCAGCACCATGTGCTGATCACTGTCCCTGTTTGTCAGCTCTGAGTGGGGAAATCCTCTCTGCTGTGGAAAGGCCTGAGGGACTTCACTGACAGGGAGTGGGCACAAGGCTGGGTGGCTGCAGAGATGGTCCCGTTGTGTCCAGGGTTTATTCAATCCTCTCCTTGGCAACCACTCCTGCCAAGCCAAAGCATCAGAGCAGCTCAGATCTCACATCTCCTCCTCACTCCCAGTCCTGCAGCCTCCAGCAAATGCTTATTTTAGCACCAGCTGGCTCTGATACCTTTGAACTCTCTGATATGAGATTAGATGTTAATTTATTACATATCATTATAGGATTATATGTTATCTCTAGGATAATGGAATCCAAATGTTAGAATAGCATGTTTGAGATTTAGTGCTTGTACACATATCCCTCCACTCAGGAAACAAGAATTGCTAAAGGCAAAAGACTGAACAGGAGGTGAATTAATCTGTCTGATCACAGCTAGCCGAGAGCTCAAGCTCCGGAAGAGTAAAACCAGAGGTTCATAATCTTTTTGCCGAGTTCATAAGCAGAGAAGTTGACTGGAATTTCTAAAAAATAAATAAGGATGAAGAAATTGTTATCTGCTTTGGCTGTTCCATGGGCAAAATCCCATGGATAAATTATGCAGTGCGAATTATGTGCTTGGCTCTAGATATAAACGCCAGACAAAGCAGAGTGCTGAAGTGACCTGGATGCTGAATTTCTGCAGAATTTCATTCTCTAGGCTGTGGGTAGGTGAGCAGGACTGGACGTAATAAGATCTGACTTGAACTTGAATTGACTCGAACTTGAGCTGCACTTGTGATGTTTGCACACGGGGGTTCAGAGGTGATGCCACGAAGCAGAAGGTGAACACGGCTCTTTTGCTGTCCCTGTCACTGCCCGTGGTGGCATTTTCCAGTGGGCTGTGATGGGCTGTGATGGGCTGTGATGGGCTGTGATGAGCTGCATGCTCAGCACACCCAGATGCTGTGCCCAGGCACGCTGAGCTGTGATAGTGATGTCCCATGAATCCTACTCAATTTTATATTCCCCTGTCATTGAGGAAAGAATTAGATCCAGCTTTTTGCCTTCTCAGGCAATCTCAAATCTGGTCCAATTTACTCCTCTTGACTCTTGGAGAGTTTGAACATGCCGTCAGCTAACACTCATTATCTTGTATTGTATTAATACATTGACATGAGTGAACCACACAGCAAGTGTGACCTCATCCAGATTTGGGTTTTGCTCAAGAGTTTTTATTCTTTGCCTGTAAGTTAATATTTGTCTGTGAGCAAGGTAACTGTACTTGGTGCCTCAGCACGAAAGTCACACACAAACATTTTGACAAGATCTCCTCCAGAGCTATTGGGAATTTTCTCTGTGCTTAGAAAATCAGACTGTAAATTGTGAATCGGCAGCAGAGAGAGAAACAACCAGCCTGGGTGAGGCTCCCTGTGCTGGCCAGAGCAGCTCTCTGCACTCCACGTGGGAATGACAATGCAGCCTCTGATTGCTGTGCTGAGAGAAAAGCGCTGCCGGGGAGGGAGATTCTGTCCTTCCTGACAGCATCTGCCGTCGGTTTGTAAAACGTGTCAAATGTGTATTCATAAAGTAAAATAACGCATTCAAGCATGAGGAATTCTGCTTTGTTCTGGTGCCGGGATGTGCTGGAAGCAGCGCTGCTGGAGGGAGCAGGGGAGCAGGTCCGCAGTCACACTTGAAATGCTGAGCTCTCGCACTCCCGAACAAATTGATGGAGTTGCTCGAGGCTGTTGTCATTCTAAAAATAAAACGCTGAATTAAGTAAAGAAATCTGAGACAAAACAGGAACTTTTGTTCTGGGTATTTTTGGGCAGGGGAAAAGAAGCAGGCTGTCATTAGAAAGGAAGGATTTGTGTTTCCACGTGCTGTTCCTCGAGAGACAGACGTGAATTGATAACTCAGGGATGTCTGAGTTGAATGAAAGGCCATTGTTCTGGAGAAAGGCTTTGGGCCAACCTTCCTGCTTTCTGACAGTGCCTCTGGAGAATCAGCATTTTAATATCCTGTGATTTTCAGCTCCTGCAAGGAATTTTCCAATATCTCCAAAGAGAGATGCTTACATGGGGAGAATCAGAAGTGCCCTAAAATGATATATCTGTGTAACCTGTGAGGCAGGAGTGTAGAAAGTCTGTAGCATGTGGAACTTTCAGTTCCTTTCCTTCATTTTGGGTTTAGATGTAATACTCAAAACCACTGACTACAGTCACAAGCTGGGGTTTGTCAAGAGAAGCACAGCCAAAAATCTGTGTCCTCCAGAGGCTGAGGGGGAGGGATCAGCCCAAACCAGGGGAGAAGTTATTGCTTAGGGGGAAAATGGAAAATGCTGAAGCAGATTTAGGGAAGGATACCTTTGAAATGACATTTGCTCCTTAAAATGGGAATCCAAGAAATGCATTCAGCACTGTGTTTCTTTGCATTGTTTTAATGCTGAACTCCATCTGGGAGTAATGACAACTCCTGCCTTAGTGATTTCAGGAGGAAAACTCCCCCTCCTAAAAATTTGGGAGGGGGAGCTGAGAGGGTTTGTGGTTCCTGGGAGGCAGCTGTGCCGTGGTGCTGTGGGATGCTGTTTCCACCAGTGCCCCTTGTTCAGTGCCCATCCTTCTGAGGTGCCATTTGCTGGGGGTGAGGGCATTTACCCAGTCCTTCCCTGCTGTGCCAGGGAGGAACTTGGTGAGAAATGGGGACACACTTTTCTGTCCAGCCTCAGCTGCTGAGAGCAATATCTGCAGGCAGAGAGTGATTTTAATAAAAGGGCTCTCTCAGCTTCCCTATCTCCATGACAGATAGACCCCAGTAACATAAATCCAGGCTTTCTCCTGTCAGTCTCTTGGCTTTGTGTGACGTGTAGGTGTTTTGACACAGAATACAAATATTTCACAGTTGGCTAATGGTTTGGAGCATATATTTAAAAGATTTACTTCTGCAATCGCCTGGTGCCTTTAGTGAATGTGTTTGCCTTGTAAAGCCTCTCTGTTATTTGGAGAATATATCCACACAGTGCCATACATGTATTCATTTTCTGTTGTTCATGAAATATCTCTGAGGGAAAATGAGTTTTGCTTTGGATAATGGTAGGGAGCCATCTCCCAGCCTTCTTTTTAGCAATGAGAATCTCCAGTGGCCGTGACAAACCTTATTTATCAGGTGCCAGGAGGGATGCACAGAGATTGGCAGTGCTGGCAGCTGCACGAGCAGGTGTTTCTTCTGTCCAAGTAACCAGAACAAAACCCCTCCATGGTTAATCAGGTGTTTTTAAACCTCACTTTAACTTGCTGTAGTAGCTCTGTCCCTCTGTTCTTTCATCTGATGAATTTGTGACCTTTAGCCACTGTACTAATGTCTCTAATTGTAAGTGGCAGGACAATTTCCCAGTTGTCTTTGTGTAAGAGGTGCAGAGAAACTTGCCAAGAGCAGCCTGTGACTTTCAACCACTGCATTAACAGCCCTGGTGAAACGAAAAAGGCAATGATCAGCCCAGCAGAGCAACCTGAGCCACAAAAAGTGAGAAAATTTATGGGGGATTTCCTTTCTTCAGCACTCTCCCCGCTCTGAGGTGCAGCTTTTGTCAGTGTCTGCTCCAAGGTGGCCTTGGTGTGATATGGAAAGAAATTCTGCATCTCTGTTCTGCAGCTCAGGGAATTCCGAGGGGGAGGTGGCACAGGAGCCTCACAGGCTGCACGCTGTGCCCTGGTGAGGATAATCACAGAAATACACTTTGATGAACAAGCTGGGCCTCCTCCTTCCCACTGATAACACTGTTAACAATCATCTTCCCAGACAACACAAATAATGAGGCAGGGGCTTAACAAGGCACTTCCTCAACCCTTAATAAGCAGAGCCTCGTTTCCTTGAACCAGGATAAATCTCTAATCTGCTGGGTCTACTGCTGCTCAAAGGGGTTTTATTTTCAACTAAGTGAGAAGTCAGGGTAAACTTTGCATATTGGTGTGAAGCTTTTACCTTATCCTGTTTTGTTTGCTCCAAGTCCTTGTTTAATGTTGTGGCCTCTTGTTGTGCAGGTGCTTTAGGGTCACCTGGGACGTGTCACAGATGAGGGAAGGCAAATAAAGAGTGGCTGTGCCAGGCCAGGGCACAGCAGCCCCTTTCCAATGGCACCCAAAAGCAGATGCTGGGTGGGAAAGAGCAAAATCCAGCAACCACAGATGGGACCTCCCCTAAATGTGCCCTGAGCAGCCTGGGCAGAGCTCCTGCCCTTGCCCAGCCCTGGGTTAGGGAGCAGAGGGAGCAATATTCCCCCTGGAGTCCAACACTTCATGTTTTCCTTGCCAGGCTAATGGCAATTTTGAGCCTTTTAGTTTCTCTCCAGTTTTCCCAACTTTTGCTGATAGAGAATCCTGAATTAATCTTCAGGCCTTTTGGGTTTTGGATTACACTGTGTCCCAGTCCTTTCTGTGGCAGCAGTGCTGGAAGTGGCATGGGGTGCTAATCCTTCTGTACCTATTCACTCAGTCGTAGAGGAAAATGCATGAAAGCCAATTGCTAGTCCAAGCTAAATTTAGATTTATTCAGTTGGAGTTAATTATAATCTTTATTTAGTCCCAAGCGATGCCTTCTTATCACATACTTATTATAGCTGAGAAAATTAATTTTTATTCTACCATAAAGGTGAATGTAATAATCTGGGTTCAGGGAAGGGATTACTTTAATAAGATTTATAGGCAGCCTTTCAGACAGCACGGTTTTATTACTATCTGTAGGTGGCCTTGCTGCACATATGTCTTTCAGTATGGGTGACTGTGCAAAATGCAGGCAAGCCAAAAACTCTGGAAAGCACCAGCTCAGAAACTTCCCCATCCAACTTAATCTGCTGGCAGTGGCAAGCAGGCAAAGCACAATAATACAATTTATGGCTGAATGTGTGGCCCTGATCAGGGATTTCATTCATATGCACGGTTTAATTTTGCACTTAAAATGTATTTTAGTAGACAAAAGATTTATGGGGCCAGAGATGTTGCTTTAAAGCTTTTTTGGAAGCACAGTAAACACAGGCATGTGGTTTCTCTATTGCTCCAGTCCACAGAACCAGGTGCCTCAGTTCTGTTTCCTGCTGTTCAGAGGGGGCAGTGAAAGCTCTGAAACTTTTGGGAGGAGAAGCTTTGGTGAAGAGGGAGCCAAGAGCTCTGAAGTGGCAGCTCTGCTCTGCCCATGGGCACAGCTCTGCACTGGCACCTCCAGTGCTGCAGCTCCTGGGTGGAAATGGGCTCCCCTTAACCCTGCAGCTCTCAGTGCCCAGGGGAGGGTGACAAACTCTGGGCATTCCCAGATTCCCTGAAAGGGAGGTTGGGCTGTGGCTGGAAACCCCTCTGGGATGAAATGGGCCAGCTCCAGCACAGAGTGGCCAGAGAGTGCAGCTGCAGAGCAGCCTGGGCAGCAGAAGTTACACACAGACATTTGCAGATAAGGATGGGAGACAGTGTCCCAAGCCAACAAAAGTTAATTAACCTCTCTTCAGTTTTAGATGTTTGGATCAAGTTAGGTTTTTTTTAATTGCATCCTTTCTCTTGCCTTTCCAAACAAGCTGCTGGTACAGCAATGTTTTGCAAAGCAAATCTCTGTCTCCACAAATGTGTAATCAAGATTGAATGTAAGGACTGTGAATTGGTTGCAAGTCCTACATCAAGTTCTATCCTTACATCAAATTGGAATGAGAAGAAGAGAGAATGAGAAATTTAAGGGATTTTATCATCTTTTCTCACACTATTATTTTTTATATCTTGACAGCTTCTGGTCTGACTTTAATGTTAAAAATGTACTGGGAGCACTTCTTAACCCTTTCTTGCAGTATAATTTGTATTTTCAGATGATTCAGTTACAGCTGAGAACACCAGAATTGTCAGGATGATTATTTTCCTGTGCAGTGGGGTTCAGTGATAGCCAAGGCCAGCAGTAGAGCAGTAAAAGCTTCTTGTGAATGGAAAGTGATGGAATTTTTCCTGCTTTCGTTGGCTGATGGCATTCTGCCCCTCAGGGGATGTGGAGGGTTCTCCTGGTTTTCCTTATGAATGTAAAACTGAGGAGATGAGTCACAGGATGGGCTGTGAATGGAGGAAGTAAACAGTGACATCCTCCTTTCCTGGGTGTTTCATTCCATTTCCAGTGAGTCAGGCAGAGCACGAGGCCACATCCAGGCTCCCCAAACCTCTCACAGCCCAGCCTGAGCCTACTCACAGAGCTCAAAGGATGAGTAAACTCGTAGTAGACTTCCACACTGCAATCCTCCTCCTTTTCCTGCTGCCAGCCTCAGGAGTCAGAGTTTTCCCAGCTTGATCACCTGGAGCACCTCTCCCTGCTGGGGTCTCTGGGCAGCATCCCTGGGCTCTGTGAGGGACAGTGACCCCCACAGAATGAATTATTTGCCCATAATTGATGATTCCAGAATGGCTTTCCTTGTGTAGACACCCTATTCTGGGATACACTGTGTTTTTATTCAAGGCTAACGCCTGCAATTCCAGAAGAAAATAATTATTATGAATAGAGCCATTTTTATAGTGGGATAATGTACATGTGTAGCTTGATCTTTATGGTGTTTCAGTGAGGGCTGCTGGGAGGGGCTGGTGATTTTTCTCCTGTACAGACAAGCCATTGATTGCCTCTGTGAGTCATGGATAACATCATAGCACTTACTGGCACCACGTTACTTGAAATTATTCCTCTTTTACAAAGAGGAGTGTCTGTATGAGCTGGCTCTACAGTTCTGATGATGCAGCAGGAAAGATGAATTTCAACATTTTCACAGTTTTTCCACAGGTGCAGGATTGGCTTCTTGTTTGTTTTCAGAGAAGAAGGATATTGAGAGAGTTGCAATTTTAAACAGTTGTTGTTCCTTGCACCTCCAGCTTCAGAATTACTGATGGCTTATGGAAGACTTGGCTCCTGTTAAGTAGCTCGCTAAACAGAGAGGAGATTTAGATGTGAAATTTGGATTTATGTTCCATCAGGAGCTATTTTCCTTTTTAGCTACAAAATGATGGCTTTAAAAGACTTTGCTCTCACTACAATTTAAAACAGATGCATTGTTATTAACACTGACCTGCCACTGCCACCACCGTCTTCCAGCAGGATACTTGTTTTATTTCTTATTAAAAAGTATGAAATCTCAGAAATGTATCTTTGATGAAATCTTGTTCCATGAATGGCAGATTTTTACTTCACAGCCAGACCTGCAGCTGTGGCTTTGCATCTCTTTTAGTCCTGTGCTGCTTTTTGTGGTGGCAGTCCAGGGTCAAGTGAGATTAAAAGGAAAATTTTAAGGTTAGTTTAAAAAATTATCAAAAGAACAGAACAGAAGCTTTGTCTGAGGCCTGAGCTGGGCAGGGTAAGGAGCAGGAAGGGACATTTCTGATGCTCAGCATTGCATCAGAGCATTGCAGGCATGCAAGTGTTGCAGGCATGCAAGTGTTGCATGCTCCGTCCTGTGCCTGGTGCTTTCCTCTCTGCACCTCAGAAACTTCACAAGGGAATTTTCTTTCCATTTGTACCTCAGAGTTTGCAGGATGGGCTGGGCTGTGAGGATGGTGTCCAGCTCTGGAGGGAAGGATTTGAAGCATAAATTGCAGTGATGATGTTTTAAAAGCTGATGTTTTAAAAGCTGCAGGGGTCAGCAGTTGGTTAATCCAAACGAGTGTCTCAACAGGGGCAAAGCTCCTGCACAGAACCTGTGACAACGTAAAAGTTTTCCCAAAATTCTCACTGAATATCCCAATTCACACCCAGCAATGTGTTATTTCCACACATCTCCCCTCAGCACCCCCAGTGCCCCAGGAGCCTGAGCAAACCAGACTGTTCTGTCTGAGATAGCACCGGGCTCTGGGGATGCTCTTTGGTTTCACTTCCTTTTCCTCAGCTCTTGTTCTCTTTTGGTGCCTAATTAGAACTAACCCCCGTTCTGGTCTGATGTCCTGCCCTCTTTGATCTTGCTGGAGTGCTTGTTAAAGGAGCAGGTGATTATTCCATGGCTTTATTGCACACCAGAAAGCTCCAAATGTGGGTTCTGATTGTTGCTGTAAGGAGCTGGATGTGCTGAATTAAATAGGTGGGGTCTCGGCCTGCCATTGTATGAAGTATTTCTTTTTAGATCTTCCTACAGCACCATAAAATGCTGCTAAATCCAGATATCATATTTTGTTGCAGGCTGGTTCCAGGACAAAGCCCAGCCCTGTCTATGGATGTTTATGGCTTCCCATATAAGCCTTCAGACAAAATTTGTATCTCATTTTGTTTGAGTTACAGTGGCATGATATCCTAGTCCTCGTACCAGCTCTGAGCACAGGCACTGAAAAGTTGCCACTGTAATGAAATGGAGGAAAAGGAAAAACATCCCTTTAAAACTTCCTGTAAATCACTGCTTGAGAGAGATAAAATATCTGCATAAAGTGTGTGTGGGAGTCCTGTAATGTAAACACAAACGCGTTTAAGCCTTGTCTTGTTTCTGGTTTGCAACTATGTCAGTGTTTAAATCTCCTCTGCAACCTGGTGTGCTCTGGGAGAAAGATTTCAGCTCCTGCTCCAGAAATCAGAGGGTGCCCTTGCTGCTCTGCCTCTCTGCTTCTCTGCTTGGTCACTTATCTGTACATCTGCAAAGTTTTTATGATAAATGCAACCTCTCAAAAGTATTGCTTTCAAAGGTAGTTCCATTCATTTACAGTTAATCCACAAAGGGGCTTGTCTAGCTTTGAATTTTTGGCAAAGAAAAAAAAACACCCTTCCCTCCCTGTCTGCTCAGCTCTCCCAGGATCAAAGTTCACTTTGTGCTCCTGAGCTGGGGAGTTGCCCAAAGACAAGAGGTGTCAAAGAACCCTGTAAATAAACCTCAGACAGAAATGGGGCTCTAAAACATCCCTTGGTGACCTTCTGCCTGCACCTCCTGCCCACTAGCCCACATGGATTAAAGGTGTGGAGGGGGAGGACCAGGGTCACTTTTCCTGACAGGAAAATGGGTTGTCCCTGTGTGGTGTCACTTTTAGCTTCTCATCCTCTGGGTGTCTGCATCTGCATTTCCCTGTGGAGCTGAGGAAGCCCCGGCCTGATCCCCACCTGCAGGGGGAGAGAGGAGCTTGTTGGTCGAGTTCTTCCTGCTGAGAATTTTTTTGGCTGCTTTTGTATATTTTTGCATGTTTACTCATTCCCACAAAGAGTATTCCAATGGCTGAAAAAGCCCCTTGATACAAGTAAATATACAGCAAAAGTGTTGTGGTGAAATGAGAGGCATTTAAACAAGTGTAGATAATATCAAACTACCAGAAAACAAATGACCAGAATTTCAATTGAGAATAAGAGTGGGGCTGAGTCAAATGGATGGGATTTGCCCTAGAATCTGTCTTTGATAAATGTAGGCTTTAAAAATACACAAGCTGTAAAAAAAAATAGCTTAAATATTAGAGCTTTTATCTCTGCTAAATTGTGCCTGCAAGTATCTGAGTCATCTGCTGGAGCAGGTGTAATTGTTTGTGTGTTGTGTATCTGCTGTGCCCAGCCCTGACAAACACTGAAATCAGCACTCACTGGAGAGAGGACGAGAGCTTTGACCTCAGGCTGTGTCATTGTGCCTTTGTTATCTGTGTGCATTATGGAACTGCTGCATTTGAATTCCTCGCGTTTCTGTTTGTTTCCTCTGAGGCAGTCCCAGGAGCTCGGATTCACCGGCTTTTTGTGGGTAGGAATTGTTGGTTTGAAAGCGCCATTGTTTCTGGTAGGATCACAGCCCAGGTTGAATTTCTCTCACTGTTAATTAGAGATCAGCCCAAACCAAAGATGTCTGTTTGATCCCTGCCTCCCTCTGGAATCTTTTCTTTCCTGGGAAAAATCTCTCAGCGCTGGCTGGAGGATTCACCATTGTGTTGGAGAGAAACTTCTGTGGTTTCCAAATGTGTTTCATTCTCCTCAGGAATTAAAGCAAAAATCCTTCTGAGTGTCTGAGAACCTTCTGTGTGTGAAGGATTCCTCCTTCTCCCAAGTTCACTCTTGCCTATAAATCCATCCCACTGAGACCTCTATCAAACCCCTCATATTTTAGTGTGAAAAGTTTTGGTTTAAAGAACATGAAGTTTTTATCAGGTTCTCACAAACTTCCAAGCTGCTGACCTGGCAAAATGGATTTGGAGTGATGCAGATGTTCAACCCCCATTGCTTTTCATGTTAGTGATAGTAGATTAAAGAAAATGTTCAGTTTTTACTGCTTAAACTGTTCTGTTTTACTGCTACTAATATTCAATATGCCACTTTCTTAGGCACATTGAAACATGGGTGAGAAGAAGCTGAAAGTTTGATGATCTGATGATAAAAAAAAAAAATAAAAGAAATAGAGTGCCAGCAAAAAGTTTTGGAAGTTAGTTTGAGATCTGGCCAATCAGTTCTCTCTTTGTGGTAGCCAGTAGTTGATTAATGGCTTTAAAGCAGATAACAGACTGGGAGGTGGGAAGGTCCAGCTGATGCAGTGTTTGCAGCCTGGGCTCTGAACAGAACTGTTATTCCATGGTACCTGTGTCAGACTATTCTGTGATTGTGGCCAGCAGTACTGATCTCCTGTAATCCATTGCTTTTGTCACAAACTGAGGGCTGTGCTCAGCAAATCTTTGAGTTTCTGTTTCCTTCTCTCTTGGCCTGCAGTGGTGGAGAGCCGAGGAGGGATCATGGACAGCATCCAGAGATTCTCCAACCTGCCAGCGTACCTCCCTGCCAGCCCTCACATCTCCAATGCTGACGTGTTCTTCTTCCTCAAAGAAGCCAACCAGGATATCATGAGGAACTCCAGTTTGCAGTCTAGGGTGGATTCCTTCTTTATATACAAAGCCAAACAGCCCCCTGTGCTAAATGCCACGTATGGACCCTTTTCTGTTGAACAACCCATCCCCTTGGACCTCATGCTGACTTCTGCATCTTTTGGTTTCACAAACAAATTCACTTTTAATTGGAAATTAAAATCCCACATAATCAACAGCTCCATCTATTCCAACAAGCCTAAAATACAGACCTTGTTCTACATTGCGGGGAGGGACTGGGACGACTACGACCCCGAGGAGATGCTGCCTTGTGTGAAGATGTTTGCTTTCCTGGAGTCCAGGGAGGTGGTGGCCAGCTGCAGGCTGACAGGACACCTAGGATTATGTGTTGTGGAGCTGGAATTGTCCCCCAGCTGGTTCAGCTCCCCTCCACCCCTGCTTCCAGAGGAAACAGCCTCCCTGGAAGGGATTACTGTGGAGCTCTTCTACAAGATTTACACAGTGGATGGGGAATGTTCTCCAGAGGATGCAAAATGGGAAAACAACATCCATGCAGGTGAAGAGAGTGAACACCAAGATTTGTCAGCCATGGAGAGGATTGGTAGCATCGTTGTTTACCCAAATCAAGACAAATTAAAGCAGTCCTCGCTGAGGGTGGATGAAAATATCATTATTCACTTACCACTCAGCCCGGTCAGAGAGGGGGACATTGTGACCTTCCACGTCTTCCTGGCTGATTACTCGCTAGCAGACCAGTTCGTGTTAAGGTAAGAGAATTTTTTAAAGTGTTTTATGCAAAACAAATAGGGGCAAATCAATGCTGGGTGTAAATCTTTGGTTATATTTAGTGTTTTCATGAGAGAACTTCTGCATTTCCTCTTCAATGGGGGAAAACTGTAAATAGTTTTGAATTATTTGTGTGAATGTCACTTTTCAGAACATGGGCATTGATTTTAAAGTATGGGCTCCAAATGTTTGATTATTTTTTGTTTTAATTCTGGTGGCTTCTAGTCATAATCCTGCCTCTGTAAAGTCAGCCAGGGTAACTGCTGTGATGTTTTGCTAAAGAGTTTGCAGGAGGGTTTTCTGTTTCTTTGGTGAAGTTTCATCTGTTTTTATCGACTTCATTCTCATCATCTTTGCAAAATGCACGGGCTACATCTCTCACTGGTCGAATGTGGTGAGAACTCTTTTGTTGCATTGTTCAGAGGGGAGCTGAGAGGTGAGAAATGAGCTCAGCCTGTGTAGGAATCCTCTGGCAGAGCCAGGATTTGGGGCCAAACTTTGCAAGTTGTCTTCAGTTTTCCCGTAAGATCAGCCCAGCCTGCTTGTCCAAGCTTTTGACTGCTTTTGGTTTTAAGTTTGGGGACTCTCTGCTGACCTTTCCTTGGAATGTTCCTGTAATAGGAGGATCCAGGCATTTCTAACCACCCCAGGGTTAGTGCTGTGGATTTGTTTTGTCCTTAGCTGTCAGATCTGCGTTCAGAGCTGCACAGGGACCAAATTCAGAGAGAAAAGTGAGCCAGACCGGGGGAATAAAAGGGCCAAAAGGTAATTGGAAAGTGTCATCTGCTGTAAGGATGTGAGTCCCTCGGGAAAGAGGGAGCTGCAGCCCGTGCAGGGAAACCTCAGAGCAGAGTCCTGCCTCACTTCCAAGTTTTTGACCCGAGAATAGCAGGAGCAGAACGTGACAGAAGCGCACTTCGGGGACAGATGTTGAGAAAACAGACAGCAAACCTGAGGCAGCACTTTCAGACCATTCAGCATCCGTGAAGTAGCACATGCATATTAATAAATTCCAGATTGCTGCCCAAACGGGGACAAGTGGCTCACAGCACAGCTCTGCTAACGGGGGGAGTGTGTGAGAAACACAACGGGGTTTAACCAAACTTGGAAAGGTTTGGGTCAGGAAGGGGCTTCCTTTAAACACAACTTATTCCTGCTTTTCAGTGGATTTACTGTTTTTGCTTTGTTAAATATGAATTTGGCCAGCATCCACCGTGGGTATCTGGGCTGGCCTCTCGGAGCAGAGGGGTTTCGGCAGGCGGGTATTGATCCTCGGTGCCACAGCACAGAGATTAGAGAATTTGCCTAAGGCTCTGCAAGGATTTAACAGCAGCTCTTAATTCGCAGGGTTTTGTTCTCTTCCCCACACCACAGATAAAATTCCCAAGGTATTAGAGACAGCCTAAGACGAGGAGATTTTCTTTCCACTGGAATTTCTAAAACAGCATTTACCTCGTAACAAAGGGTGCAAGGGTAGAGTTTTGATATTTCTGCTGTCCAGGAAATAACAAAAAAACTTCTTGCAGAAACACTTTTGAAATGCTGCCTTTCAAAAGCAAAACAGATCCTGGAAGCACTGAGCAAGTGACCAAGCTGGGTTTTCAGGGAAGCAGAAATGAGGGAGCAGCCCCAGGATGATCCACAGGAGCCTGGCTGCTGCTGAGACCTCACCTGGTCCCACAGCCCACGGGGTGTGCAGGGCTCCAGCTGCCAGATGTTCTCCCAACATCTGGAACGTCCATCTCAGAGCCCCCGAGCTGCTGGGAAGGCACTCAGGTTTCCATGGGGATTTCCTTCTCTGGAAAGGCCATGGAATCTGCTCATCCCCAGGAAATGTTTCTGTTACAATAAATCAGCATGTTTTACGTGCCCAGAAATATTTCCTTGGAAATTTCACTGTTGGCTCTCTGTAGTCCAGCCTGTCTGGGCTTTTATTTGGCTTTGCTTGCACTGTGCTTTTCATCAGAGAAACTGAAAGTATTTTTATTTACCCATCAGCTGGATGCTGCAAATGAGAGGCAGAATGCAGTTCTGCTGGGGGTTCACCTGTCCTTTAAATGGAAAGAAACCTGCAACTGTTGTTATGATTATTTTAAATGATATGTGTTGGTTCCATGGGGAGATTTTCCAGCTGAAGTTTCCATGGAAAGCAGGGAATGATGCTGAGGGAAACACAAGAACTCTAGGCCTACTTCTAATTTATGCAGTTTCCCTCACCAGCTTTCCCTGTTTTTGTGCTCAATGCTAATGTCTGTGAAAACCCAGAAGGTTCTTATATACATAGAATTTCTGTGCGTTATAGCCAGAGAAAAATACATCCAAGTGAATGTTTGCCTTGGGAAATACATTTTTGCCTAATATAACTGATAGTTTTTAATCAGATCTGTTGTAAGTGTGGCAGGGTCTGGCTCATATGAGAGGATAGATCAAAACCAAGTCATGCTCAGCACAGCATTTGGTGCCAGCCTTGAGCTCTGACAGGATGCAAAAGAGCAGAGATGCTCAATTTAATGCACCTCTTTACTATTTCATGCTGTGTTGCACAATATTTTATTTTATGCTGGATTTTTCCTAGCAGAGCTGACTTCAATTCTCATATGGGAGCTGATTTTTTTTGTTGTTTTGGTGAAATCTGTGATTCTTAACCAAGCTTGGAGACTGAAAAGCAGTTGGGAGCAGTTCTTGATTCAGCACTGAGCTGTGTTCAGAGACACCCACGTGTTAGATCCTGTCCTCCATCCATGTCACCCACAGGGTGACACTGCAGGTGTTTGTGAGGCTCCAGCTATCACTCCCAGTCCCTCCCACCACTCCAAACTGGTTTTACTTGGCTTGAGCTACATCTTGATTAGTTCTTTTCATTCAATAACTTGAATTTTGGGTGGAGTTGGAGCTCTAGTGGTGCTGTTTTAAATAGAACACATTTGTTTCCGTTCCCACTGGAGTGCAGCCAGCGGGGCTCGGTGTCAGTGAAGGGCAGGGATGTGTCAGGGGCAGAATTTGGGGACCAAGAGTGCATTTGTGCCTTTGCTGGGCCTGCCTCTCGTGCTGTATTTGACAGATGATCTGTACATGTGGGCCATGAAATGCTGGTGACACTGGAGATTAATTTGTGGCCTTGCTGCTCTGATCTGTACTGCAAAATTCACCAACTGGGAAGATAAATTTTGTGCATTATGTTTGGTGGCTCGTCACTAAGCATAGTTTAACTGCAAAGGTAGGTGAAATGGGCTATGTTTCTATGATTACACTTTTTTATGGGCCACCTTGTTTAGAAAAAAAAAAGGGTAAAAATGAGGGGCAGCTCTGAGATCCCAGCAGGACTCGTACAGGCTTCAGTGTCACAAATTTTCAGGCACTTTTTGCCCTTCCATGAGCTGGAGTATCTCTGTTTCCTTTTTCACTGACAAATTAGATGAAATGTAACAAATGAGGAAAGAAAAGATGGAAATCATGACTGCAGAAGGGGTAACAGCAACTTTAGTGCTAATTGCCAGACAGAAGAAGTCTCCTGATACAAGGAGGAGTTATAAAAGAGACAGGAGAAAACAATTCCTGCTCAACTGGAAGAACAGAAATCTCATCTAATAGCACTGGGAACAGCTTCTATTTCTTCTGTGGTGTTTGTTATTATTTAACTGCATCCTGAGACTCAGAGGAAGTGTTTAAAAGAAAAATGGGAGTCAATTTGTACAGCAGGAGAACATTTAATGAAACAAATGGACAATTGCCCCTTGGTTATAGGGAAGAAATGAGGACACTCTCTTTAGGAGTAAACAATGGATTTTTGGCCTGTTTTCCAAGTGTCCCCATCTGAGCTGTGAGTGAGGATGTGCTGCTCCTGCAAGCTGGGCATTAACAGCAGACTGGCACACACAAAACGTGGGTGTACTGGCATTCTGTGCACGTCCCCAACACCAACACCAACACCCACCCTCCTTTGTGCCAGGTCAGAACAGACCTGGAGATGGGAGAAATTCTGGGAATAACAGCCAGGGGCTGAGAGCAGGGATGAGTGCCTGGGAAGGGGAATGGAAGCAGCTCAGGAGGGGGAGCTGGGGCTGCAGGGGTGGCAGGACCCTGCTCAGGGAGCTCACTGTCACTTGGCACCTCCAGGGGAATTATTATCCACCAGGGCAGGACAGAGATTGCCTTGGGATGAACCAGAACCACGGTGTAATCCATGCCAGGAGACCCTTCCTGATTATCCTCACCAGGCAAAATGATATTAAGGATTTATATTAATAAACATATATCCAGATGGAGGAGGTGGTGTCTCCTGCTAAGGAATAAAGATTGCACAGACCATTAAAAGTGACTTACGAGGCTTCTGCGTTAATAATGAAAGATCTGGAGAAGTCTGAGCAGTCGTCTAGAAGGCCAGAAAAAGATCATTAAGAGGATGTCTCCTGCCAATAGCTGCCAAGAGCAAACAAGGGAAAGAAAACAGAAGGTTTTGGATCTGGAAATGCATAGAAAATGAGAGAGTACAGACTGTGGGGAAGGCAGCCTGGCTGCCTGTGAGGAGGAGGCTCCACATGGGAGCAAGCTGGGAATGGGGAGCTGTCACTGGGACTGTTACTGGGGAGACAAAGAAATTATTCCCTGAAACATCCTCTTAGGGTGAACATTCAGCAGAAATCAAAGGGTTGAGAAAGGGAAAAAAAATTACTCTTCTGAAATCAGAAATGGTGGTTCAGATTTAGAAATAATCACAGAAATAAACCATTACTGGTGGCATGGGAATAATTTGGGGTTTAGTCCAAAATTTTATTAAACCCAGGATGAATGCTGAGATTTTTGGTTTCTTCTTTCTCTCTGAATGGAACTAAATGTAAATATGAAGTAGTAATAGGTAATATTAATATAAACATCGGGCACTGCTAAGTCTGGAAATGCCAGATGTATCTGTGCAACCTTACTTCAGTCCCAAACTTAGGCACTGTTTCATATTCCTCCAAGACAGATTTACACTTTTTTTTCCCAGATCTCCTGCTTCATTTGATGCTTATATTGTCTTCCTCCCACTATTTTCTTTCTTTTTTCCTGAATGGGCAAGGGAGTAACATCCTTTCAGGACACTCCTGTGAAGCCTGGAGGAGCTGTCACCAGAATGGTTTTTTTGGCTTGAATGAACCATTTCTATAAATCCTCTTTCAGGAGAGGTTGAACCATTCTTTTATTTTTCTTATTTCTGTGTGAGACCGGCTTGTGGCCCAGAAAAATTGGCTGCAGCTGATGAAAACCTGACAGGACGGTGTGGAGTTACAAATTTCACAAGGATGCTGCATGAAGTACACAGACCTGAGTCTCTCTTGGCTGAAGGGAAAAAAGTTTCTTCCCTGGGAGCTGCTGGCAGTCCCTGGCTCTGCTGCATCCATACCTGTGAGCCAACCTGGAAATAATGAATTGTGCCACTCTGGCAACTTCTCTCTCCTTCTCACGTGCCTTAAGATAACCTCCTCTGCCCTAATCTCACTGAGAGGGAGAAGAAAAGAAACCACCCCCTCATACAGTCTTAAAATGAGTTCAAAATGACAAAAAAAAAACCCTCCTCCTTAGAGCTCCAGCAATCCTGAAAGCTTAGAAAGCAATGGATCTCTGACAGGGAATAAATGATCCAGTGAATCCTGAAAGACCCTGCAAGACTGCAGTCAATAAAGCTTTTTTAATGGAATTTTAGATAAAGGTCAACTGTGAGCTGCAATAATCAGCTGTCCATGATCCCTGCCCGGGCAGAGCAGCAGCTCCAGTGACAGAGAGCAGCCCTGGGAATTGTTGGATATTGGCTTGGAAGCGCTTCCAGATGGGATGGCAGCCTCGTGGTGATCAAACAGGGGGTTTAATTGAGATGTTTCCTGATGGAAATTTCTGCTCCCTGCAAAAGGGGGCCTGGATGTGCTGCTTGTGCACAAACCCAGCCCTGTGCTGTTCTGGGGGTGCTGTAAGGGGAAGGAGGATGGGTCCTGGTGCTTGTGGCAGATATTCCCCCTGTCTGCTCCTTCCCTTGGCCTCCCCAGCCTTGGCTCAGGGATGTCCTCTTCTCTCATGGGAGTAGAGAAATGTCTGTAAGAGTTGGAGGGGGGGCCGGATCAAAATGCAGAATTAGATTAATTACAAATATTTAGCCTGTGTGCATGTTCCCCCAGTGTTTTTCACAGAGAAGGTGAAGAGTTCTCCAGTTATTTTTAATTTTGCTGGTTTGGGAGTATTTCATGCGTGTGTTAGAACACTGAATACATCTGGAATGAAACAAAGATCCACTTCCCACTGGCAAAGGTGTTTGGTTTGCCTTGAAACCCTTCTCCCTCCATTCAAGCCCTGCCAGCACCTCAACTCTCATTCCTCTGCCCTTCTGCACCTGGGAGCAGTTGGATATTGGCCAAGGATTGGGCCACATCATTGTGTGGCCCAAGGATGTGTCATGTCAATTAATTTGGTGTATTAGAACCATAAAGTAGCCAAAAAGAGAGGTAATTGTGTTGACTCCAAGCTGTTTGGTGTACGAGCAGTGTCCCCTGGCTGCTCCACCATGGGCTGGTGGTGCTGAGTGTCACTGGTGGCTCTTCTGTGACACACCAGAGTGACAAGGAAGGGCTGTGAGAGGAGCCTCATGAGCTCCTGTCTGCCAGTGTCTGCTGTCTCTGCAAAGGAGAGGATGTGAAAAGCCCTTCCCAGAGATCTGAAGGTGCCAACGCCCCGTGACTGACACAGACTCTGCCTTGTTGATGGTAATGGAAGGAGATTTTACATTTCTAAATGCTCTGGGTTCTACACGCCTGTTCTAAGCTGAACCCCATCTCCAAAGGCCTGGAAATGACAGCTCCTGCTAATGAGCTGCAGGCAGCTCCTGCAGGGCTGGGTGTGGGTGTGCAGAGCCTGGCAGCCCTGCCTGGGTTGGGATTTTGGGGCAGACCTGGCTGAACCTCGGTCTGTGGTACCTTCTCACACTCCCCTGGCAGTGGGAGGGTCTGTGGGGGTCCCTTTGGTGGGGAGCTGCATCAGAGGGGCCCCAGAGCCTCTGCAGCCTCTGCTCTTCTCCAGAAGCTGCTTTTGCTGGGGGCTATCCTGTCTTACCTGTGCTGTGATTGATGTCGGTGCAGCTCTGGATGGGAAGGGAAACCACAGCAGATGGAATTAGGAGCTGAGTTCTGCCTGTGAGCACTCGGCTCTGAGTTCAGTCACCTCCGTTAATGAACACAGAGCTGCCTTGGGGTGACAAAACTGCTTAAATTCACAGCATCACAAAGGGCAATTTAAGGAAGGCAGCTGTAAGACAAACATTTTCTTCATCCATTCCTTTTATTTTTTACCTTGTACTCGGGTTGGAAACACGGGCCAGCAAAGGTTCCTGTCTGTGGGTGATCATTTCCAGTTCGGGCACCCCCAGTGCCCGCGTGTCCTCGCAAACGAGTCCCCGGCGGGGAGCTGGGGGCAGCCTTTGTTTTGGACAATATGCTGAGTAGTCCGTGCTTTGTGCTGCCAGACAATGATGGCATTGATCAGCTCCTTGTACAGCTCTTCATTAGCTGGCAGTGCAGTAAATCACAGGCTTGTTTAAACAAGTCAGACACAACAGTGATTCGGTGCTTGATGCAGTTACTTCTCCTTCTATTCATTACATTCACAGTAATGAATAGTATTAAAAGTAGGAAAAATGTGACTACTTTGAAATTTCCTTTTTTGCTGAGATGTTTTAGGCCATGCATTGCTGTCATTTTATCCTGGTAAAAACCAGCTTACTCTCCCGTGAAGCTGATGAAGTATTGCTTTGTGGGAGCACATTGATCTCAATTTCTTCATGTTCCCCTGATGCAACAGAGAGTTGCTTTTGTCCTTGTGTTTCCCTGTGAGTTTTTGCATGGTCTGATAGAAGAAGGCCAGTGTGATAGTTTGCTTTGGGGAGGAAGGGCTCTCAGAGCAGGAAACCAAATATTGTGAGAAAACTGTCAACACATCTTCTTGTTTTGGGTGCTGCTGCTGCTCCCCGTGCAATTTCTGTCAATAAAGGACTCCTAAGAAATGGTTTTGGACAAGGCAGAGCAGGGAGCTGTGCCGTGTGTGAGGTATTTAATGCCTCAAATAGCTGCCACGTCTGCCTGGGATGCTGTACTCGGCCAGGTTATGAAAGAAATCATATTAACAGAGCTATTGGATCCCAGATGAATCTAAAGAGCTGCAGGAGAAGAAAACAGTGACAAATGAGTCTGCCATTCCGAGGCACAGCAAATGGTGCTTACAGCTGAAGCTGCTTCACTCCTTGCACCGCTCCCTGCCAGCCCTGGAGCACCGGGGAGCCTGGGGCTGGCAGAGCCCCCGAGCCCCTGCAGTGGGGTCATGATGGGTGACACGGGGGGCACCATGCCAGGGGCTCCTCTGGAGCTTCCCGGAGCCCAGGGAGCTGCCCTGAGTGCTCCTCTCCTCTCCTCTCCTCTCCTCTCCTCTCCTCTCCTCTCCTCT
>VXBR01001846.1:75203-118936 GCA_013400215.1 Cisticola juncidis | reverse complement strand
TCCTCTCCTCTCCTCGGGGAGGTGCTTTGGGTGTTCCCAGCAGAGGAGGAATTGTTCTGAGCTATTTCCAGATATCCCACCCAGGAGGATGCTCTGGGTAGGGCCATGTTCAAGCAGCCCCGTGTTTGTGGGACAAACCTGTCACCTCCCTGTGCCCCCACCATCCTTTCCTTTAGATGCTCACTAAGACCAAAATGTACCTTCCTGTCCCCCCACTACATCCTGCTGAAAATTTTCCTGCCAAGCAAATGTTCTCAGTTCTTTTATTTCTCATTGTGTGGCCCAGCCTTTTGTGGTATTAATGAAGGAGCCCTCAAATGCATTTTCACTAAATCCCCATCTCTAATTGTGCTGGTCCTAAAGGACAGCAAGTGGGAAAGGCAGAGAAGCAGAAGTGTGGGACAGGCAATGCCTTGTTCATGAGCTTTCTAAGCATCTGCTCAAGTTAATGAGGGTCTGGGCAAGGAATGTGCCAAGCAGCCACAGGGAACACATGGATGGGCCCTTTGATGCAGATCCCTGGAGGAGGATGGTGATAAAATGGCACCAAGGGATGCTTGGGGACAGTCTGAGAAGTCTGCCCTGTCCTGGGAGGCAGCAGAAGGTGAGGGAGAAGCAGCAGCACTGTGAGAACCTGGACCTGACTCCAAATGCATTGTGAGTTCTGGGTTGGTTTGGATCTGGGAGTTTGGCTCTGGCCCATCTCTAATTTAATTTGCCTGGCCAGAGCGTTCTCAGCCTTACCCAGAGAAGAGGGGTGATTTAATTGACTTCCGTAGAGTTACTTAGGATCTGTGCCAGTGAAACTATTTGAATGTGGTTGTGTGAAGGCACATGTGTGTGTGCCAGAGTCCTGGCCTCATGTTTCTCTGGGAAATTTGTTAGGGACAGTGGCAGCCCCCCGTGGGTGGGCAGGACACAGATGGAGAGGGAAGGGCTGTGTTTGGAGCTCTGTTTTTAGTGTCACACAGCAACACCAGCAGAACACCCTTAATTGTGGCATTTCCTGCTGCCATCTCCATAACGTGGTGTAAGTACCTATGCTCCTCAGCTAAGATGGCTTTCCACTCATTTGCCAAAGCTAATAACCCTTTAAAAATAATTTAAACCTTTTCAGAATGATTCCCCTGATGCTCTTGGGACCGCTAGTCCTTTATTTGCCATAGAGCAGCCTCAGAATGAATAGCAGTACTGTGGACTCCCTCAAACAGCGACCTTATGTGAGATGTAGCGATTACAGCAATTAAATCCTCTTTGCCAAGGCAACCAGGGCTTTATTTCGAACTGAAGTTACATTTTTTTCCCCCCAAATGAATCTCTTCTGCATGCATTATTCATTTTTCTTTGGAACATTTAGCCTGTGCAAATTCCACGAGCTCAAATTCAGTATTATTACTTATTAATTATTGTGTTGAGGTAATGTCTAGGACAGACTGCCTCTGGGGGTCAGAGGGCACCGGGTTCCCCACGCAGACAGAAACAGTGAGGCCGTGAACTTTGCCTCGAGGTGGGGCTTGAAAATTTAACAGCATTTGTACAACAACTTGTGAGAGTTTGCATTTGCATTTTCCTTGACTCCAAAACCCACATCAAGGGAAGTTTGGGGTATTTTGGTCCGATGGATTCTTTGGACAGTACAGATTGGACCCTTAAATTAAGTGTTTAAGAAGGTTGGTCATGTTAACTCAGACATTTTTAGTCCAACTGCATTCTCATCATAGTGGCTCTTGCTTGCAGAAGGGAAGGTCAGTGATCAACGATCACAGTTTGGGTGCAACTTCTTTAACAAATTTAGAAATTCCATTTTAGGATGCTCTTTGGAATCCTTTGTTTTTAAACAAATGTGCTACACTCTCCTTTTAAGATTACAGGAGTTCATTCTCTCTTTCTGGTATTACATAAATAGCCTCTTGATTGACAAGGAAACTAAAATGATTCTGTTTGAATCTGTACTGCTCTCCTAAGAAATCTACATTCATTATTCCTGGGATGACTGAAAGATTTACAATAGTTTATAATCTGGTATCATTTCATTCTTCTTCTTGGTATTATTAATCACCTTGTCATGAAACGTCAGGAGAACTTTGTTCGGCTTGCATGATTTGGGCTGAGAAAGCCGTCCTTTAATATTAATGTTTCTTAGGAAATTGGGTAGATCTCTTTGCATTCTGGGAACCATAAAATGGATGAATGATGTCCTCTGACTAGACATTAGATGCTTACAGGCTGCTGGAGCTGAAGAATGGTTGAAAAAGCCCTGCAGCTGCACCACTGTGGGAAGAAAAATGACCTTGCAGAGCAGATGTGGTTCAGGTCAGTGTTTGGTTGCAGGACCTGCAGTCAGCAGTGCTGGGCAGGTGTTTGTGTTTCTCCTGGAGCTGTACCTAGGGATCACATCAGTGACTGTGTCTCACTGGGGATGTGAAACCCAGGTCCCAGTTCTTTGGTCATTTCAGGATTCTGGTTGCATTTCCCAAGCCTGAGGCAGTCACCCAGCATCCTGGCTGCCTCTCAGCTGCAGTAATTACAACTTGCAGGCTCAGATTTTCACTGCCTCTTAAATCACATCCGCTATTTTTCACTTCCTTTGCTGAACTGCTGTGTCCCCTGTGCTGTTGTTGGTGATAATAGTTCTAATGCTTTGCCTGTTTATGTAATGTGACTTTATCTGTAATGTCTCACGGTGTTTGTACAAGAAATGTCTGTCATTGCTCTCGTTTTACAAATCACTGTTTTTACTGCTCGTGTTCCACTGACACACCTCAAAGAGCAGGTGATTGCCAAGAGGAGGAAGGCAATGCCTCTTCTACCCTTAAACTGGTATTTCCCAGTGAGGACCTGGGCTCTGATGGGATCTCCTGCCTTGTCCCTTGGGTCTGTCACCAGGGCAGATGGATTTGGGGTGGCCCAGAGGGTGGTGGTGAGCTGGTGGGCAGGGAGGTGCCATTCTGTGAGTGCCTCCCAAGTGGTGATGCCCTCCAAGGGTGATGCCCCCCAAGAGGTGATGCCCCCCAAGAAGTGATGCCCTCCAAGGGGGATGCCCCGAGCGCGGCTCTGGCAGCGCCCCCGTGTCGCTCCCTCCCGGCACGGCTCGGGGATGGATGCGGGGCGCACACGGGCTGGGATCCGAGCCAGGCCAGGAGAGGGCAGAGCGGACTCGTGTGTGGAGCACAAACCCCGCAAAGCCGCCGGAGGGAGGGAAGGGAGCCCGGGGAAGAACGCGCCTCGCTGCGGGCTCCTGCCCCGCCTGGGACCGCGGCTGTGCCTCGTGTGACCCCCGAAAGGACTCAAACCTCCCCCAAAATGCCTCCATGGGGACATTTAGGGGCTGCACCCAGGGATGCTCTCCAGTGAGCTCACCCTGGGGTGCACGCGGGCTCGGGGCTCACATCACCGATTTGCCACCCCAAACTGAAATGCTTGTACTGTGGTTTATTCATTTTTATTTCATTTTTCCCCCTCTCCCTTCCTTAAACGATTACTGAGAGCTGCTGCATTTTCTCTTTATGAATGTGCTGTGCCCCGTGTGTGAGCTGAGTATTGCAAATCTACTTCATAAAGCAAATTTCCCTGCTGGTCTGAGGTTAAGAAGCTGTAAGTGAGATTGTCTCTTTGCAGAACAACTTTCTTTTTCCGACTTGAAAAACAATGGAAATGTAGTTAATGTTCAGCCCGACAGAGTCTTAGCAAACATATTAAGGGCTTCATTTAATAAAATCATATTTCACTTCCACAGACAAGAAGCAGAATAGACTTGAGTCTTTTTTAATGAATAAAGTCCTTAGTAAGGCACTTGCAATCATTCTTAGTTTTTTTCTTTTAGGAGCCAGGAAGATTTAGTGCAGCATTTTCTACATTGTATCGTGCTTCCTTTGGAACAGAATGGAAAGGGAAATGTATCTTAATGTTAAACAGACGTGAGACAAAAATGTGGTTTTTCCCCAAAGAAAAGTAAAACATTTGCAAGAAAAATGTTCTTCATGGCACTTTCAATTCTGTTAAAAACACATTTACTGTCAGAAAATAATGGTGCTGGATGAGCTCTAATAATAAACCAATTTGTGTGTACCAAGGGAGTGGACTTTTCCAGCCCTTTGTTGTAAGTCATGCTGGAAGGGCTGCCACTGGGCTACAAGAGCTCAGATATTTTCACACTGGGATTTGTGTCTGCTTGAATTATGTGAATAACTCCATTGAAGTACAACTGAGAAAAAATTCATCATGTGACTTCTTATTAAAACATTGCTTTTTTACTCCGTTCATTGACGTTTGAGCAGCTCCATGGAATTTTCTCTCAGATTTCTCTTTTTAAATTCTTTTTTCTTAAATGGTCTGTGTGCACAGTGCCTCTATTGTACAACACCCAGAGCACGTGGCAGCAAACTCCTGCATTCTGGGGAGCTGGGGCCTGCTGCAGCTCACAAATGCATTAATGGGCTGCATGGGAGCTGCATCCCAGGGCTGCACTGTGCTCCCCTTCCTCCATTGCCCAATTCCTTGGGATCAGCAGGCACCAAAGCATGCAGATTTACAGTTTGCTCTGAGGAAAACTGAGGGGTGATTTTTGCCCTGCAAGGAGCTGTTTCTCTGAGCATCACTGCCAGCTCATCTGCTTGTGAGGACGTTTGCAGAGATGGAATGCAGGAGTGGCACAAATGCAGCCGAATTGAACACATTCACAGATGTAACAGGCTCAGCCTGGTAAATCTCTTTGGGCTGAGGGCTGTCACTTGGTGTAGATTTACAGAGCCTTGTGTGACAGTCCCCAGACACATCGGCCCTGAGGTGCCACTGCAGCCCTGGGTTCGGTGCTGGTGACAGTGACATCTCCAGTCCCACCAGCTGAGACACCTGCAGGCTTCTGCAGCAGCACAGGTACCTCTTATCCTCTGCAGGCCCCGTCAGTCATGCTTGATAACAGTGTGGAAATTGGATTTGTCAACTAGTAATCCCTCAGTGATCGATAATTAGTTGTAATTATGCGCTGCTTAAGAGCTGGGGAGAGAAAATTGAAGTTTGTGGCCGGAGGAGGAAATGAAGAATGGCAGGTACCCCAAGGTGTTTGGCATGAGAGAAATGCAGTTAAAGAAGGGAATTTTCACCAAGAACAGGGAGTCAAACAGCCAGGCCAGGTCACACGGCTGGAGGGGTTAGGATAAGCAGGATAATTCAGTCCTTAAGCATCATGACTTGGACAAACAAAGAAATTTGCTTTTGTTGGTGGCCTCCCAGAAACGTGCCCAGTGTGAAATGAGGTCACAGGCTGTTATTTGTGAGGTATTCTTTGAAACAGAATTGAAAACTTTGAAAACTTCCCCTGTGTTTATAATCAAAGCTCCTTCCCCCGCCTTGGTTTGAGTTTTTGTCCAATTTATGATCTAGGAGAAGCTGAACGGGCTGTGCCATCCTCTGCACTGTCTCCAGCAAGGCACAGCCCAGATGGATGAGGAAAGGTCTTCCCTCTCTTCCTTTTGCTTTCTTCTCTGTTCCAAAGAGAACAACAGCCCAGCTTTCCAGATGGGCAGGAATGTTATTCCAGCTGTCTCTGAGTATCTGAGTTGTGTCTGTCCTGGGATTTCTGCACCAGCTTTGCAGTCAGACCTGCCACTGGTAATTCTCCTCAGGCAGAGAGGCAGGGAGGGTGTGTGCAGCTGTGCCCATGGGTGGTTGCCTCGTGTGGCTGATTGTCACTCTCTGAACAGACATGTAAAACCAAACTGGTTAACTGCAGGAGCTGGGGCTGCGGGAGCTGCACAGACCCGTTTCCACTGGTACGTGAGAAAGAGCCAGCAAAATTTATGGTTTCTGAAGGAGCAGTGTATTTTTAAGCTTCTTGTATTCCTACACTTCACAGCCCAGATTAGCAGGTTGTTGACAGCTCCATGATATATTTGCTGTCACCTGGCTGGGGTCCGAAGCAAGTGATAAATTCGGAGTTTGAATGAGCTCGTGTGACATGCAGTGACAGATATATTTTTTGTTACTACAAGTATGTGGCGTGTCCTGTGCTCGGGGACTCTGGTGCTATTCTTGCTGTGGTCGTGAGCGATTCGCTTGCTTTCCTTGTTTCACCATCCAAGAAAAGGTGGGGAAAATGACACATTCCTCATTTGCTGGGATGGCTCCTTGTTTTCCTGCTGTGCTGTAGCCCCACACGGGCTCGGAGCATCATCTCTGGGTTCAGCAGAGCCCCTCTGCTGGCAGGAGGGAGCAAAGGCTCTGTGGAAAGGACCCAGCATTTCCAGTTGCTGGTGCTGAATTCCGTGTGTCCTGGATAAATGTCGCAGGAATTCACATGCAAAAACTCAGGGTGTTTTTGAAGTGATACTGCTGTATTCTGGGAAGATACACTTCCCAAAATACACATTCCAGAGAGGGGCAGTGGAATCAGTTTTGTCTTCACATGACTGAACACTTGGAGGAACTGAATTCACAGATTCTGACTGTGGGTAAAACCTCAGCACTGCATATTGGTGAGCTCCATTTGGATGAAGTTTCAGTGTAGAATAGCAAACAAAAAAATGTGAATATACATAATTAAAATACCTACTTTAAACTTCATGTCATATTCTTAACACTAAATTGGTATTAAGGTGTTCAGCTTTCCTAGACAGATTTTCTGAGGTTTTAAACCCTGCATAATTTCAGAGAGCAAGGGATTTGGTGCCAACAGTCCCTCATATTATAGGGCCTGTGCCATTTTGACACACCTTGGGGTGAAGGGTACAATAATTAATGGGTTACAGGGATTAATATTGTTTCTTTTCAGTGTAAGTAAAATATATTTGAAACAAAAGAGTTATCCAGGTCCATAAACCCAGTTTATTTTAAAACAGATGATAGAGACTGAGAGGGATCAAGAGACAGGGAAGCTTCATGTATTCATACCAATGAAATGTTTTGCTTTTGTGCTGGCAGAGCAAAGGATTAAGCCTGGCAAAAAGTTTGAGGGTTGTGTCCATTCACCAATACCTTGAGAGGGGCCCAGTGTGGAGCTGGCACTGCCTGGATCAGTGGGGCTGTGCTTTGTGGGCAGACAAGGAGCCACATCCAGCCCAAGGCAGCTGGGCCTGCCCCATGCCAGCTCTGCTGCCTGCTCCTCGCTCAGCTCCCCCTGTGCCCCTCCAGGCAGGGTGGGGACGCTGTCTGGAGCATCTCCAGAACTCTGATGTGCTCAGACATCCCAAATGGAAGGTGCACCTCTCTCATGTGACTGCCTGCCTTAGGGGGGAGAGCATATGCACAGCAAATGGACACTTACATAACCCTGTTAGCTTCTGCTGCCTGATTTCAACTGTTGGTTTGCCACAGGGAGCTGGAGGAGAGGAATTGGGTAACAAAAATAGCAGGATGACATCCTCCAGAAGAGCTCCATTCAGCACATATTGCTGGCTGGCCTCGTGGTGCACAGCCCATGAGCAAACTTGGCCTGGGTCCTGCTGCAGCATTTGATGGTGGCACCAGCAGGGCAGGGCTGGCAGTGCCAGCAGAGGTGGGCGCTGTGGATGTGACCCCAGGAGCCTGCTCTCCGTGGCAGAAACCTGAGGCCAAATTAATTGTGATTAATTTTGATTACAGACCATTCCCTCTGAAGTGACTCTCGAGATGAATTTGTCCCATGTGCGCTTTAAAGGGCAAGTTGCTCACAAGTGCTTCTGCTAATGCATCTTCCAGGTTTATTTCAGATATCCTTTTTTTTTTTTCTTTTCAGCAATTGGCTCCTGGTGCAAATATAGACACTTTGCATTAATTCCCTGCAGGGCTTCTATGCCATATTTTTAGTCTGTTGAGTGGCATTGTGGAAAACATGCAAGCATTATGGTAATGATCAAGGCCAATTCTTGTGTTCTTTATTCAAATACCAGTTAGGGAAAAAACCCTGTGATGCTTAATCATGCAAAAATCCCCCTAAGAGCTCATTTAAGAGAGGGTTTGAGTGGGGACCTCAAGATTTGGCCCCTAGTGCATGATGGATTTTAATAACAGCGAGGTAGTGATTAGGTGGAAGAATGTAAGTACAAGTGGTTGAAGTGCTGGCATGAAAAAAGAGTGAAGAGTATTGTCCAACACAAGGAGCTGTTGCATATTATTATATTTAATGAAAAGGAAAGTACAGTGAATGCACTTTAAAGTGAGTTCCTCCCACCGCTCTTTTGATTTGTTTGGGAATATTCTGTGGGCCTGACTGAAGGCTTTGTCTGGTGTAGCAGGAGCCTCTCAGCTGCCTAATGGCAGAGCAGAAAGTGTGGCACAGCACCTTTTCTTCCCTATTTACTGATCAAAAGGAGTGTTTACACAAAGCTGTGCTTTGCCCTCACTTGAAGAAAAGCCACCTCTGCCTCACTCCTTGTGGTCTTCTGAAGGCTCTCGTAATGGGCAGCGTTTCTCACTACGAACAAACAGCCAAATGTACTTGAAAAGGAAAATTTCTGTGTGAAATGGGCATCTCAGAGCTTCCAGCTGCTGGTGACCGAACGGCAAAACAACTGCAACGTTTGCAATCTCTCTGCAGAAGCTGCTTATCTAACAATCAGGGCAACTTTAAATATTTATGTGAAACTGGTTGGTTTCAAGTGTTGAAAAGCACTGTCTTTTCCCCTCCTTGCCTAATTAAAACAGGGTCATGAGTGCTCAAGGGAGGTCACTGCAGGGCCTTGGAGGTCTCAGCAAAGAGGGAGAGGAGTTTGGAAATGCTTGGGTTCCTTTGGAAGCTGTGTTTTGAAGACCTTTCTAAACAAATGTGAGGATTTCGAGGAGGGATCAAGAGCAGAGCAGAACTCCCCAGATGTTTTTCCATTCATAGGTAGGGATTGAGAGGGGCAGGCAGCTCTGAGGTTGGGGCCATGGGTTCAAACTTGAATTGAGTTGGTTTTCTGTGTCATCTTTCCCATTTTCAGCGAAGGTAGATGCTCCAGCTCTGCTGCCTCCTGTGTGCTCTGCTCACACCTCAGCTCTGTGCTTGGGAAGTTTGTACCTGGGGGACTTTTTGGTGGATTCCCCTCAATTGGTGTCTCACTCCTCTCCCACAGGTTGTTCATGAGTCTCCAGCCAAGCTTTTCTGACTTCACAACTGAGACTCAAGTGCAGGACTCTGGAAAAGAAAAGCTTTGTACAGGCACTTGTATGGCTGCAGCAGCTGCCATGTCATGGGCTGATGGAAACTTTCTGTGTCCCAGAAAGTTCTGTACATAGGTACAGAAAGTGCAGAAAGTCCTCTGCCAACTAGGAAATGTGATTTGGAAATTTATCCTTACAAGTCCTTCTGACAGCTGTTCCTATTAGGAACTCAATCAGTACAGCATTGCGAATTCAGTCAAGTTTTCCCTTGACATGCTATAAATGTATTAAGTGATGAAATGTCATAGAATCAAAGCAAATTTGCACTTATTCCAGAAAGAAATCGGAATATGTAACTGCTGGAGTGGTGATGGGGTAAGCAGAGATTTGCTCTCCTTTTGCTTCACAATGGAAGTTCTGAAGAGTTGGCTTGACCTCCCAGTTAATGTAGTGGGAATCCTGCTGTGGCCTAATTGTTTCTCATTTCTAAGCATTTTTGATCAAGTTGGACTCCCGGTGTTTGTGTCTGAATTGGACTGACATTAGTGAGGGTTCTCACTCCACTGTCCTACTCCCATGAATTCTCTTCCTGAGCCGTAGGAAGTGATCAGGGATGAAAAGGAGGACCTCTGGCAAATCTCTCACTGTTTAAGCAAACTGCCTCTTGTCTCGAGTCACCTTGAAGAAAGTAGCTTTCCAATAAACAAAAGGGAAAATCAGCTTAGTGCGTTTTTGGTTCTGATTGAGGCTGCAGCTTCCAGCCGGCTCTGCTGCTAATCTGCCTGATGTAGAAATGGGCACCTTTCAAGAGCCTGCTGCCCAAAATTAATTTCAGCAAATGCATTCACTCCTTGAAGGATCCCTGCTGAAGGGTTTGAAGTGTGGAGCTGCTGCAGCTGTTGGGAAGCTCCTCAGGCTCAGGAGGAAGGGCTGAGCTGGGTGTGTTGGACGTGGGCAGCGGGTGGAGGTGGTGGCTGAGCTGGCACTGCCTGTCCTGCCCTGCCCCGTGGGACTCACCTGCCCTCAGCCCCCTCAGGTCCTTCCTGGACAGAGCCATTGTCCCCTCCAAGCACTGAGGTCTGCAGGAGGCTGAGCCATCAGTGATGCACGTTGTCATCTCCCAGACAGAGCTCTCCTGTCCCTGGATTTGTCACAGCCCTCATTTATCTGCCAGCAGCAGGGAGGCCTCTTGGGATTAAACCCTTTACAGACTGCAGAGCCAAGGGTGGCATGGACTAAAAATGACCTTTGTTTTCCTGATTCAGAGTCTGAAAATTGATAGAGCAGTGGGTTTCCCAGAAACCTGGCCTAAACTGAGTCCATCTAAGTTATTCCTTACTCCTGCATCCTGCCCTGTTTTCTTTCAGTTTCTTCCAGCCAAGGGGGTAAAAAAACAAAGGGAAACCTTCAAGGACATTTCCCTTTTCAGTGTGTAGGAGGGGAAGAGTGGAGCCCAGTTGCTGCTGTGGGAGCCTTTCACAGCACTGCACTCTGCAGGCAGTGACAAAAAAGCCACTCAGAGACATTGGGGTCTCTCCTTGGTTTGTTTCAGGCCTGCACATCTTGAGATTTTTCTTGTTCAAGCCAAAGAAAACTTCCATGCATGGAGTAATCTAAGATTTGGCTTTATAACCCAAGTGCAGCTGATTTTGGGATGTCAGTACAGGGTACTTGAGCTGAGGGAGGGCTCAGGTTTGTCCCCTTCTGGGGGCTTTTATTCTCCTTTTTTCTCCTTCCCCCTCCACAGTGTGTGATGCATTTGGAGCTCTCCGAGGCCATTTCCATAGTGCTGTGGTTCATCATTAATTATCTGCTTTAAATCCATTGTTTGTTTACTTTTCATAAAAGTCCCCAGCTTTAAACCCACTTATCCACTTTTATTTCATTCAGATTTATGTTGGTCCTGGGGAAAAAGAAAAAAAAATCCTGCACTTTGCCTGTTAGCATCTGCTTCATTATCCATTATATTTCAATACTTATTTATTCCAATGAAAGAATATAAATGGTGAAGCATTCTCCAGAAAGTCAAATGAACTGCCAGCAGTAAAAAGCATTTTTGATCAATTTATTCATTTTTCTTTCTGTTTGCAAATTGCTTGTAAATATGCCTCCATTTGTACAACTTTGGAATTATTCTGCAAAGAGATTCCTTCAGTTGTCTCGCAGTAGGCAGAATTTCATCTGATCAGCTTTAATAAATAACTTTGTGTTATTTATTTTTGAGAGTAACTCTCCTGTTTCTGCAGAGCTTTGGCAGCCTGGGCTGTCCTGGTGCATTTTCTTGCACACTTCCCCTAGATCAACCTCTAACTAATTTGTAGGAGTTAAACAAACACCAATGACTGTGCTGGTTTATTCCCAGCTTTGACACATTTCCAGCCCTTTGTCCTTGTGTTTATTTTACTGTTCAAGCGCTTGGTCTGCATTCAGGTTGCAATTAGTTTTCCCCCCGGTGTTTCCTAGCAATCCTTAATGGGTATGACCTATCCATTTATTAGCCTGCTTTTTTATAAAATAATCTTTATCATAGGACTCTCTGAAACCCACAAAATCCTGAAAACTCCTCTGCTATGAATTGCCAATCAAATTTCTCTGCTCCACAGAGCAGACCTGACTCGTGCACAAGTCCTTAAGTTGGGCATAATTGTTCCTGGTGAGACATTTAATGAAAATGAAATCTAAAATCAGTGGTCATCTGCTGGAACAGCATCTTCCTAGAAATTTAAGAATTGAGCTTACTGGTAATTCATGACTGGCACCTTTGTCTGATGCTCCTGGGGAATTCAAGTGGTCACAGAGTATTTTCTCCCCTTATGCAATGCCCTACCTGCCTATGGAAAAGCAGTCTTACATCAAGTGTCATGTTCAGCATAAATTGAGAATGTGGAGGAGGCTGCACTTTTAAACCTGTGGCAGGAAATCACATTAAATTCAATGTAATTACATTGTTCTAGAAATGTGATTATGTGTTTCAACTACCAGCCTCCCACTAAATTACTTCAGATCAGTCTCAATCTGTGGAATGAAATCTGCCTGATTTAGATGTAAAAAATGCAATAAATATGAGGGAATGCATTTTGCATTTATATTTCATGTTCACCTGCACTGCTTATTACATTCTCCAAATCTAGCCTTTCCCCCTCTCACCTGCTGCGTGCTGCATGCAGGGAAATTAAACCCTGCCTTTGTTTAATATCTAGATTTAGTCTTTGCAGCAGACTAAATCTGCTGTGTGTATGGCATTGCCTGCTTAATTCACATAAAGCTCCAGAGAGATCTTAACTGCAGGAATATTCAGTAAAAGAAAGGGGTTCCCCAAGTGAAAATAAGATAAAATGTTCCCAGGACTAAGGCAAAACTTCAGTGTAATGATACTTCTGAGGTTTCACTGTTCCAAAAAGTAGAAAAGATGGATAATATTGGTATTTCTGATAGATGAGCTTGAGGTTACAGCTTGCAGAACTTTCAAAAGGTTACACTTTTGGAACCCACTGCTAGTCTGGTGGGCAGAGTGTTAAAACTGAGAATAGTTGTGCCTGAAGTTAATTGAGGGTGATGTCTTGACAGTGAGGATTCGAGTCAGGAAGGCAACACCACCAGGAGGGAACGCAGCGCTCTCAGCGCCTCTGAAAATCAGAAGATGTCAGCTTTATATTTAGTGATTTCTTGAATGGTGCCTCTGTAATTTGAGCCCTTCCTCAGCAAATCAGATCATTTATGGCCCAGATATCAGCTCAGAAGGCAATCTCAGCCCAGCAACACTCTGTCTTCACTGTTAACATCCCCAAGTTACTGACACTGGTAATTGAGAACAAGGCTTTGGATCAGCAATTACTTGTTGGGAGGACACTGTCCCTTAATGCCTCAGCTCTTGACTCCAGGATAGGGTCTGATACTGTGATGAGAATTGCTGGAGGAAAAAATCACAGCCACAATCAGGAACTGACAAACACCACCCATGCAGGAAACTGCTCTGAAAGGTGAGCTCCAACTCGGTGTTAATGTTACAACTGGAAAACAACTGTGACCTGTAGGTGCAAAATTGTGTCCATGAAAACACAGGGCAGATTGCTTTGCTTTTGCTTCCTCATCCCGTGGATCTGGAATAAGCAGGGTCATTGGATCAGGCTGCATTTCTCAACCTTTTACTCCCAACAGCATCTCCTGTGTGCAGAGCACCCCAAGAACAGGTGACTTTTGAAAGGGGAGAGGTTGATTTATGAATAAATCTCCTGCAGCTGTCTCTAAGTTAAGGAGAAGATAATTTTAAGCCTCTCCACCTCCTTTCTATATGAAGTCTCAGTGAATGGGTCTCCCCTTTGGTTTAATGGGTCTTTGAATATCTCAGCACTGCAATCAAAGGACTGTGGACACAAAGGTTTGGCAGCTGTAGAAACCACTCAGCTGTTCCGTGAAGATGAAGTAGGCAGGAGGAGCATAACTAATCTTTCTGTCTCTTTCAAGATGTTTTAAGATCAGAAAAGGTCATTTTCTGAGCAGAGCTGGGGAGGAGCTCAGGGGGGAATGGGCTTGTGTTCAGGAATTAATCCCCTGATCTCCAGGACTGGGCTCCTGAAACACCTCTGGAAGTGAGTTCTTCCTCTGCTGTAAAACAAGGAACATTCCTTCCATCCTGGTTCATTTTATAAACCATTTCAAGTACAATTAATGTTCCCCCCTCCAACCCCCAAACTGTTATGAATATTCCTGGGCACGTGATGAGTGATATTATTTAATGAACAACACTATCCTTTTATTTTGTGCCACCGTATCAGATCTTTCATGTCCTGAGAAATACATTTTTATGTCAGAGTCATGCTGAGGGCCTTGCCTGGCCCTGCTCTCAGGCCTGGAGAGCAGAGCTGTCCTGCCTGTCCCCATGTCCCCAGCTGTGGAGGGAATGTGCTCCTCTGGACACCCTGGGAGTGGAAGGTTCCCCAGGGACAGCTCTTCCCTGGCAGGCACAGGAGGGAGAGCCACCAGACACATGTTTTACACGTCCCTTGCAGCAGCAGAGCAGCAGCTGCTGTTTTCCTGCTCAAGCATAACGAGCCATAATTAGTTTAGCCCTGGGTTGTTGGTCCTTGCTGTACAAGCTCAGGAGATGTGTGTGTGTTTGTGTTCCTCGTAGTTAGGGGTTCTGGTGTAAAACCACACTGGCACCATCCTCCCTGATGTTTGACCAGCCCCAGGTTTACAAGGGGATGTTAAACAAGGAGATATTAAACACCCTTAACACGAGAGGAGGATTTTCCCCCAGATTCCAAGCTGTGAGGCCATCACAGGCACCAGGGAGCTGCGAGCACAGCGTGCTGCCCCTTGTTAGCACAACTTAACAGCTGATTTCCTTTATTGAAGGTTTGGAATCGCCCCTAAGCACAGCAGATTCCCTCGCTAAATTGGATTGTCTTTCTGTGCTTAGAGCCTGTATATCAGAGCAATTTCGGTATTCACATCCTCCAAACAAGGCTCATTAATCAAGAATTCATGACTAACAGGGTTAGGGACTGGTAGAATTGGGAAAGCAGAACAGGAACGGGAAGTGCTTAATGCTCAGCTGGATGCAGAGTCTCACTGTGAGTGTATTTCTCTGAAAATCACTGAATGTGTTATAATGGATGGTGGTTAGATTTTGAGGTAGCTGATGCTGTGCCCCACAGTGGGCACAGAATCCCCCTCAGTGGGAAAGCCTGGCTTTGGAGTGCTATTGCAAACACAGTGTTTTCTTTAACATGCTGAAAGTTTAAAAGTATTTTCTTGGTATCTAGCACCCAGACCTGTGTAGTCTTCATAAAACGTGAATTGTTCCTCCTCCCTCTTTTTTGACCTTTGGCAGAGATGGTTTTTCACCTGGTGTCTGAGGATGTGGAAGGAGTTTGAATGGTAAAGACTGGTCAGGAAAACAGACTGTCCAAATTCAAAGCTGTGAGAGTGGCTCGTTCATATTCTCACAAATTGGACTTTCCTTTGCTTTTTGTCTTGCCCAAGTTCTCCAGGGTGCTGGAGCCACCTGTGCTTCTGCTGGTACGAATCAGCTGCTGCTCAAGGACCTTTTTTCAGTCCTTTCCCTGTGGCAATCTGAGTGAATGTTGCTTTCCTCCAAACCAGAGAAGCAGCTCATTTGACAAGGATGTTGTGGCTGAGCAGTGGTGAGGATGTGCTGTCCTGGTTCTGCAGGTGAAACCAGAACAGAGAAGTCCTGGTGGCAGCAGCTGCGACGGTGAAGGAAAAATGCTAAAAGATAAAGGAGGTTTTAGGGTGGTGTTAGGAAGGAAAGGGAAAGCTGCAGAGGGAGCGGTCCCATCCCTCTACTGAATCAGGAAATGAATGAATCCCTAATCCTGGAATACTCTCCTGAATACAGAGGAAAAATAGGAGCACGTTCCTCTGCCACCGAAGCCTCCAGTTTTTGGTTACGGCCTCTTTGTCCAGTAATGTCCCCAACTGAGGTGCCAGAACTTAGTTCTTTGTTAGAGATTAACGATCTGGAAGTGGATTTGGCCTCCTGCAATCTGCCAGTGTAAGAAGTCAGAAGCAGAGTGTGCATCTGCCTGTCACCCTGCCTCTGCTGTGCCAGACCTGTCTGTCCGTGCTAGATCATGCTGGAATCCATCCTGAAGCCAGCTGCTGTCTGTGACTGATCTTCAGCCCTATGAACACTGGGGTTTAATTTAAAAATCGCTGTAAGGATTTAAGAATCCTTCCCCAATCCTGCTGGTCCAGGGTGAGTAATTTCTTTCGACAGGCAAGTAAAATGCCATTACTTTCCTGCATTACCATCAATCACTCTGGTAAACGGCAAGTAATTTTCGTGTGGTGGCTGGTAAATTTTCCTGACAGCTTTGCAAGGCTGGATGAGCTTTCTAAGCTGTGGCAGCACTGTGAGCAACACAATTTGGAGGGCTGAATCCTCCTGAACTCTTTGCCCATCTTTGGCTCTGGGGCTGCTGGGCTCTGTCTGTCAGGCGTCAGCTTGCACAATGATATTTTGGCCAGATCTGAAGAGCAAAAGCTGGGACTTGGAGCTTCAGGGCATCCAGAGGCAAAAAACTGTCTGTTCATCTTCATGGCTGAAACATTGCAGGCAAATGCAGGCAGACAGGGCTTGGCACCCTCCCTCTGTGGGGCTTTCCCTGCACTTTACTGCCGTGGATTGTGGATCCAGCCATAATGCACAGCTGGGCTCAGACAAAATACAGAGCTGGGACTTGCAAAATCCTGGCCAGAACTGCAGAGTTCCAAAGGGGGATCCAAAGAGTCACTGGTGAAGGCTCCACCTACCTGCAGAGAGTGTTCAAGAAGCTCCTGAGAGGCACCACCTGAAGAAACCAAACTGGGCTGCCTGAGATGAAATCTGTTTGCAGCATGGAAAGGACTGGCTGGGGATACCCAAGTGAAGTGCTGACTCCTGAGGAGGATCTTGGAAAATTGTCTGCAGGTTAGGGAAAAAAAATCTTACAGTGAAGAAAGGAGAATGGAAGAAAAAAAAAAACCAAGGTGAAAAAAGCCTTTGATGTTTTATCCCAGCTGGAGGGCTGTTCTCATCAGGACTGCTCGTTATTAGCCTGCTCCATGGTCATTGGTGCCTGGAGTACAAACCACATAATCATAATGCTCACTAAAGTTTTCACTACCGGCAGAAAAATGCCTTCCTGCTGTAATATATGGTGCCACCTTTTCAAGAAAAGTACTGGCCTGAGCTATGCTGGAAATTGAATTCTATCTTGTGGAAAGGGAGATTATTTCCTAAGGTTTCCTTATTCACCGTCCTAGCACACACTGCTCAAGGTAAAGGTGCACTCCAGGATGATTGATTGGCAAGCGTGAGAGGGCTGCTGTTCCATGTGACAGGGATATAAAGAAGGATATTTTTATTTTTTGACAGTGAAGGGGAAATGGCATTACTAGCAATATTCAGCAATGTACTCTGCAGCCCCAGTTAGCTCTGCATATTTTATGGCATCCATTTTCTTTCTTCGATTAAACAACATAAAACCCCATAAAATACTCCAATAAAAACAACAGCTACTAGTTCAGGCAAAGTTCTTGTGGCCTTCTTAATTCTGGGAGGATTTTCATCGCTGTGTTGTTTTGTTTTTTTTTTTCACTTCCCTCTAACTCCATCCCTTGTGCTCAGGTCAGGGTCTCCTTGCCACAGCCTGGCTGGAGGTGCTGGTAACGACCTGTTCTGGGCTCCTTTTGTATTCAGAGTACTGAGCAAGCCTGGGATAATGCAGGAAAGATCCCTTAAAAACCACTCCATGCTCTTAAACAACTGCTGGGTGTGCCAAGGGTTGGGACAAGTTCAGTGGAATCAGAAGTGTCAATGGTTTTCAAATAGCTGCTTTTTAATCATCATTTTTAGTTTATTTTTTGTTCTGGTGCAGCTTGAAGCAACCCAGGAAGGTTCTTTTGGCCCTAAGTCATATATACTGATGTCTGGTAAAAGAGAGTTAGTTGGAATATAATGTATTATTGTATTTAAAAAACTTTTAAAAGGAAATGTCTGAGGCTCCAGGGTGATGAGCAAATTCAGCTGCAGTGATGGAGTATTTGAAATGCTGCAAACCCTGGTCCAGGGGTGACCAGGACAATGCCATGGAGCTCGTTATCTGCTTTTGCAGGGAGAGGGATGGATAGTTTTTATTTTGTTGTTGTTCAGGTGCTTCCAGAATCTGTGACCTTCAGAGCTTGTATTTTATTTGTAGAGGCAGAAAAATGACCCTTTTACAACAATTCTTTGTCTCCCAGGAGGCCTGAACTCTGTTCAGGCTGCAGTGCTGATTTCTGGAAGGAACCTTGCAATAAAAACAAACCTGTAAGTGGCTTTGTCTTTGCAGGAGGAAACCTCTGCCTTGCTTTGATTTTTTCCTGGCTGTTTTCAAAGCTCTACTTCTGCACGATTGCAAGAACCCCAAGTTCAAATACTTTGAACTCCTTCAGGCTGGTAAATGCATATTCTCCCTTAAAACTTCTGGGTTTTAAGGAGAGTTTCATTTCTCAGAGCATTGCATTGGTTTCAAGGTAAAGGACACGGTCTGAACGTTTCAGATCTTTCAGAGAGAGGTTGAAGAGGCTGAAGGGGCTTTGATTTTTGTTCTGTAGATGTGTTACAGAAAACCACTCCAGCTTTTCACCTCTCCTCTCTGCAGAGGAGGTTTAGCACAAATTGTTGTGTTGGAGGGAAGAGGGCGCCGAGTTCAGTCCTGGAGATGTCTGAGGGCACTCCCAGCTCTTGGAATAACAATCCACAATCACAGCTCAATTAACTCCACCGAGGCTCTGCAGAAGGGAAATATCTCTGTCCTTTCAGGGGAGGCTTCAGCTGCTGCTGCACACTGAGGAAAGGATGTTGGGAGCTGTTCAGTGGCACAGGGATCATTCAGGCTTGGAAAAGACCTGTTTCTATCTAATTAATGCTAGGAATGGTAAATTCGTGTTTATTGGACACTTTGAATGTGTAAAGTGTCCAATAAGTTCTAAGAATTCTGTATTTATTTGTAAATTCTGGGCGATTTTCCCTGCCCTCCAGGCAGGCAAAGCAGAGAGGATCTGCTCCCCTTCCCCTTGGCAGGATTCTCTGGGGCTGGACTAGGGGATGCCAGGGCTGGCAACCCAGACATCAGCCCTGTCCCACTGCTGCCACGAGTTTGGAATTTAGGAGCCTTCAACACAACTTAGACCCACACTTGCTTATACCTGAATTAAAGTAATTTATATTTCAAAGCACAACAACGTTTTCAGGTGGACTCCAATAAGTTGTGACTTTTAGTTTTAATAAGAAAATGCCAATTGTTACAGAACTTTTTGACCTGCAGTTTGAAGTACTGCTGGAAGATTACAGGAATATATTGAAATTCAGTATCTGTGCAATTTTTAGGTATACAAGTGCATGGTGTCTCCATAGAAATAGTAGAGATTTTTTTTCTCCTTGCATGAATTTCCAAGCCAAGGTGAGTAAACACCCTTAATTTGAAGTTGCCCAGAGAGGTAAATGGTTAACAGCATGTCTTGAGTCAATAGATTTGGGCCTGATGTCTCCTGTCTCAGTGCCTGGCAACCCTTTTTCTGCAGAGGGACAGGATTCCAGTGCTGACACATTTCAAAGGAAACAGAGCTCGCTGTGGGAGACGGCGTTTTCATCTCGCCTCACATAAAGGCTTCAGAACCTCTCAGGTTTCCATAGCAGTGCTGGAAATCCATATAAAACAGCTCTGGTTTGTGACAGGAATAAATAAGAATAAAAATTAATAGCTTTAATTTCAAGCCAATTTAGGATGCCTTTCTGCTGTTTTTCCAAGCTCTATTTGCTTACCTGAGAGAGAGACAGAGCAGATTGAAAAATGGAGTTTCTGCTGAAATGTGAAAATGAAATCTTAAAATGTCTTCTCTCCTTTAAAAAAAATGACAAAACTTGGGAGGTTTTCTTTGGATATGGAAATGTAACATGGCGCTTGACTGCTTTGAAGTTGATCACATCCTCTTTGCTGATTTTATGAGCATAGTCTTATGCCTGGAAAATGTTTCTCAGACACCTTCCCTTTCAAAAACATCCTAAGGAGGGGTGACACCTCTTCTTCTGACCTTGCTTCACAGATGTCAAATTTAACATCTCAGTGTTAAACAAGCACTTTAAAATTCATCAGTCTGGTCATCCAGAGCAGCTGAGGAACTCTCCTAAAATGTTGAGATTCCTAGGAAAGATGGGGGGCTCTTGAGAGAAGCTGCAGCATCTTTTTAAAGAGGAGTTATATGCACAGTTTGATGAAAAGAAGGAGGAAGAATTTTTGGTAAAATACTCCCTCCATCATCATATCCTGTTTTTCATCCTGCCTTATTTTTATCATGCTTCTGTAAAAGCTTCCTCAAAATCATAAGCCATCATACTCAAGGGGTGGTTGTGTTAATTTGTCTTCCCTAATAGTTAATTTATCACATGGAAAGCACCTTACTGTCAGAATCCAAATTAAAATCCTGTTTACTCTTTTCATTATTCAAAATCCAATATGCTAGTGAGCTCGATGTTTTACATAATTTGAAACATTTGATGGGCTGAAAAAAAAAAAAAAAAAGGTTGACAGCTTCACTTTTTGGGTAGAATAGTGGTAAATTTTATCATTCTAAACCTCCAGCATTGATCCCCTGCATGATTTCAAAGGGTTTCTGCTCTCTGAGTCACTGGGCTTTTTTCCTGTCAGCCACCACTTCTGTTGAGCAGATTTGCTCCTCCTTGCACCGTGCTGGTCCCTGAGCCTGTTTTGTCTACCCAGAGCTTCTCCTCCCTGGGTGGTTTTTGGATGGAGTCTCCTGAGTGTGGCACCAAAAGCTGCTCTCAGAGAAGCTGCAGCCCCCAAAGCTTGGCAGGGTTAAACAGGCAGCTACAAAAGGTTATTTAAAATTAACTGGTGCAGGGAGGAAGTGAGAGAGGGAGGGAAAGGCAATTTCCTGGTGAGGTGTGCAGGGGAGGCTCAGGGAGGGCAGGGGGCAGCTCTGACCCTGCAGTGGGGAGGGGTTTGGGGTAAAAGGGGCCGAGCACAGCACACCCAGGCTGGCTCTGGAAACACATTTGGGCCAATTGTGCACTGAGGGGTCACTCACTGGGGCAGTTCTTAGCATGGATGGAATTCAGAGGTCAAATCTTGAGTAAAACTGACTTTGAAAGTTCCTGCCTTTCTCTGAGTTTTAGCTGCTTTTAACCCCAAGGGCAAACCTGGGGGGTTTGTCCCACCATTGTTTCACTGACAACCCCTATTGGCACTGGCTTTTTCAGCCATGCTGAGCTTTTTACCTGCTGGTCCCTTCAGTCCAGCCCTTTTTCCTGGGGTTTCTTTAGTTTGGTGCCCGCAGTTGCTGTTTCCAAATTGCCATCTGCTGCCATCGAGTTCCACTCTCCACGGGGCTGTGTAGGCTGCTCGTTTTACTCTGCTATAAAGCAGAATATTCTTTGTGTTTCTACTCTTGTGACCTCTTTGGAGAGGGCTCGGGTCTTTACAGGATCTTTGTGTATTTTGAAGGGTATTTTACATGCTTGGAAAAATAACTTTGCCTATGGTGACATTAATATGGAATTGCGGAAGCAAACACAGCTGGCCCAGAGCTGCTATTTAAGGGAGAATTTGATGGGGAAGTAATTTCAACATAAATCTGTGACAGGTCATGTAAAAAAATAAAAGAACAAAGAGCTGAAGTTCTTGGGGAAATATTTTGAAAAATAAACACTTGCTGGGCTTGTGAAGATTTCAGATCCCCCAAGCTGTTGTAGATTCCATGAGAGGTGAGGCAGGGCAGGATTCCTGATCACACATCCCAAGCCCAGAAGGGACATTTGTCAGGGACACTTGCCAGGACTGCCCTTCCATGCCTGGCTCTTATCAGTGGGGCTGCACCAGGAGAGCTGCCTGGGTGGAGGGTGAAGATACCAAAATATTCCTTGGCAGCTCTGGCTCCAATTCCTGGTTCTGCCATGTGTTTTTCTGGGGGACTTCACATCACCTCATTTTGCTCATATTTCTGGATTACCCATGAAGAATTCTGGATAACCCATGAAGAATTCTGGATTAGCCATGAAGAATTCTGGATAACCCATGAAGAATTCTGGATTAGCCATGAAGAATTCTGCCCAGGAGGCTCAGGAGGACACAGAGTGTTGGTGCCTCTCGTGGGGGAGCTCCCCTGCTCTGACTGCATTCCCAAGAGGTTTTTGCTTTCACACTCTCAGGGATGGAATCCTGGCTGGCTGTGCCTCCCTCCCAAACCCCGCAGAGTGCACTGGATGTGGGACTGTGCATCACAGACCTGCTGCTGCCATCTCCCAGCCAATTCTCCTTCCTGCACCTCTGCAGGAATCCCTGCATCCCTTCCTTTGTGCAAGCACTGCCCAATTCACCACAGCCAGAAGTCCCCAGAGGTTATGTCTGAGTTCAGTGATGATTTTAATTTCTAATGCTTGGTTTAATGTAGCCTAAAACACATATATTTTAACCAGAAACTCCCCAGGGACCTTGTTCAGAACTAATTGCTCGCTGTTTGTGCAATTCTTCAAATATGTTAAATGCTCTGTGAGGGCTTGGAATTACCCAGCTCTGCTGTGGTTTGGACTGAGGGATGGGAAGGGGTGTCTGGCTGGGAGCTGGGGTGGATCAGCCCTCATTCTGCCTCTGCAGACAGCATCATTTTGGGTAAGTTGATCAAACTGGTTACAGCTTGGATTTCCTGTAGGGAAAGGATAACGGCTTTATTTTTAATTGGGCTAAAAATGCGTGTGGAAGGGTTGACTGCAGAAATGGTTGGAAGTTACAAATGAAATTTATCATAACTGTTATTATTAGTACGTCATTGAGAGTGAATTTAGCTCAGATCATGCTTTCCCCATAACAGAGTGGGGAGGGGATCAGAGGATTTCTAAAATAGCTCTGAAAAAGTCGTTTTTCTCATCATTTTGAGCATTTCCCATCTGCTGTGAGCACATCTCTGTTTTATTTCCCAAATATCTTTTCCTTCTGGTTCTATTTTAAAGTTCCTTTTGCCAAGACTTTAGCTCCCAGTTCCCTCTGCCAGGATGGGGGCTGGGGGTGTGTGACAAGCAAGGATTTACCTTTCAGATTTTGCACTTAATTGACGGAGAGCCCGTGGAATTCCTCACCAAGTGCTCGGTGCTTAAATCCCTCCTGCAGCGCTGAGGTTTCCTCGCAGCCCTGGCGAGTTCTTGTCCCTCCTTTCCTTGTGTTGTGACAGAGGAGGTTTAATTTGGCTCAGTTCACGGGTTTAAATACTCGTGGGGCTGGGATTGCCTTTTAAAGGAGGGCTGGGGATGCTGCTCCGTCCAGCCCATGGCTCTGGGTCTGTGCATTCCTCAGTGAATGGGGCACACATCGTTCAGGAGAAATCCCACCCAAGGTGCTCCAAAATCCACATTTAGGCAGCTCCTGGTTGTGCCTTCGGGGCTGCAGGAGGGGCTGCACTCACTGTGCAGCAGCTTTGGTGCTTCTCCCACCTGCAGCCCCTGCAGATCTCACCGGGACAGGCAGGGCTGGAGGGGTCACATTTCTGAGGGGTTTCCCTCACCCTTAAGGCAGAGATATCCGAATAAACAGCCCCTGTTGTGGGGTCATTTCCCCTCAGCATCCCTGTCTCACATCCCTGCTAACTGCAAATGCCATGGACACTGCGATGTGTTAAAGGTGGGCTTTTAACAGGACACTTTTCTGCTTTTCAGAAAGCATTTCATGGGCAAGAAACCTTGGTTTTGCCAAATTTCCAACTGACTGTCATGNCCTCTCACTTCAAAATTACCTTCATTAAAGAAGTAATGAAGCCATCTTAGGGGTAACAGTTACTTATTGGATCACGGTTCTGTGAAATACTTCAGCAACTCCTTTGCACGGTTTCATGCACAGAGATGACAGAATTTATGTCAGCTGGCAAATTTAAAGGACATCAGATCTTTTTCAGGCAATTCCATTTATCCTTACAGCTCCCTTTGAGTTGGAAGAGCAACCCTTTCCAGTATTTTATCTGTGGGGAGGTATTAGAAAATGAAATGATCCACCCAAGCTTCTAATTGAAGGCTGGCACAGAGAGGGGCCCACACACGTGCCATTCACAGCCTTTCTCCAGCTCCTGTCAGCCCTGGGGGGAATTTCTTACTCTTTTTCAAAGCCCTAGTCCCCAGCACTTACTCTAATTTCTGTGCCTGTGGAGTTTGGGGGCAGATTTAAAGATGTGAATCACTTATCTGAGGAACAGTATTCTCAAACCTCCCATCTGTGGGCTGGTTTCATTTGAATTTCTTGACTTTTCCTAAGTGAGAAGCCGAACGTGGTTTCTTCCTTCTTTCAACCTTCCTGGCTCTACTGATATCCAAAAATGCAAAATGACATCTTGTCTCAGCCCACCAGAGCAGATGCAACGCAAGGGATTAGGCTGGAATTTTTCCTAAAATGCAGCATCCTGAGACACTTTTGGAAGACGTGGCTGGGGAGCAGCGGGCGCTGCTCACTTGCTGCTCACCCAGCGAGGCAGGGGAGGGAGGCACAGCCAGAAACCTCAGGATCTGCTGGGAGGGGTCACCTGGAGGGGAGGCCAAGCTGGGGCAGCAGGAGAGCCTCAAAACCCACCTGGTGCCTGTGCTCAGCCACAGGAGGAGGCACAGCAGAGCTCCCTGGCTGAGGGCTGGGCCAGGGCGGTGTTTGGGGGTGCAGGGTCTGGGAAAGGGGCTGGGACAGAGAGGGGAGCAGCCTGTGCTCTCTGTGGGGACAGCACATGGAGGGGAAGGGGAGCAGCTTCAGGAGGAGCTTCAGGGGTCCTGGATCCTGCCCAGGTGTGCAGGAGCTGCCCTGGAGATCTTCATCCTTGGGGCTCTTCATCCTCGTTGTAGCTCCTCATACTCATTGTAGATTCTCATCCTTATTGTAGCTCCTAATACTCATTGTAGTTCCTCATCTTCATTGTAGTTATTCATACTCAGTGTAGCTCCTTGTACTCATTGTAGCTCTTCTTCCTCATTGTAGCTCCTCATCCTTATTGTAGTTCCTCTTATTCATTGTAGTTCCTCTTACTCATTGTAGCTCCTCACACTCATGGTAGCTCCTCATACTCATTGTAGTTCCTCTTACTCATTGTAGCTCCTCATACTCATTGTAGCTCCTCATCCTCATTGTAGTTCCTCTTACTCATTGTAGCTCCTCATACTCATTGTAGCTCCTCATCCTCATTGTGGCTCTTCATCCTCGTTTTATCTCCTAATCCTTGTTATAGCTCTTTATCCTCATTGTAGCTCCTCATCCTCACAGATCCTCATCCTTATTGTAGCTCCTCCTCCTCATTGTGGCTCTTCATCTTCCTTGTAGCTCCTCATTCTTGTTGTAGCTCCTCATCCTCCTCATCCCTAGATTTTTTCAGAATAGACAAGAGTAGCTGCTGCAGAGTGAAGATCTCTTTGCAGTGCAAAAGCTGTGTAGGAGGACATAACGAGCTTCTGGCAGATGGGAAAGGCTGATGGATCCTGAAATGGTGGAGAAGATCCAACTGTCCTGGCCTGCGTGTCCCCCAGCATCCCCTGCCCTCCAATTAACCTTTGATTAACCAGGATTTGACCTGGCTGGAAAGTCAGGTTGGAAATTTTCAGACACATTGTCAAGAAAAACATGGTAACTTGAGAGAACAGTAATGTGAATTTCTTGAAAAATGCAATTTTGGCTGGGAAGGAGAAAATTTCAAATGTGATACTTTCTTTGGGAGTGGGGTTTTTTTGTGGGTTTTTTTTGGTTTTTTTTGGTTTTTTTTTTTTTTTGCCAGTCCCTAATGATTTTTTTTCAAAAGTGGTTGACTACATCTAATGAAAGAAAATATCAAATCCATTGCTGAGGGCCTGGTTCTCTCTCTGGTGTGAATAACAAGCCAGTCTGAAATGAAGCCATGCAGGTGCCTTGCAGGAATTATTTGGTCCAGTGTAATTACTACAGAATAAGTGAGTGTCCCTCTGAAAAAGGGAAAAGGAGGTGATGGGAAAGGGGCACATCAGCTCTGAGAAATGCTATTTGGAGATATGAATGCCTGTGGAAAAGCAGGAAGGAGACAATTAGAAAAACATCAGGTACAATTCTTCTACAGAGGATATTTTTCATCAGATTGGTTATGCCAGGCATGTATTTAACCCATCAAGTCAGTAAAGCCTCGCAGGCAAAAACAAGGATATCATAAAAGCAGGATGAATTAATTCCTTCTCAGAGGAAAAGCCACCCATGGAGCTGTGAGCTCGCTTTGATCCCAGCACAAGAACCCAGGCAGAGCTCCAAGAAGTTTTTCATGGAGTGACACGAGCACCAAGTGGCCAAGAGGCACAGGGCAAACCCACCACAATTCACGGATAAATAACGCTGCAGGTCCCAGCAGGGCTGCTTCATTCCACACGTCACTGAAAGGTCCCTCTTGGCTTTGCTTTTAATTAATGAAGTCGCAGTCGTGGCGAGCGTGGCGCTGCAGCAGTTTCTCTCTGCCTAATTGTTCTCCAGGCATATTTGCAGCACTCCTGTTGTAATCCCAGGCTTGTTTCAGGAGTCAAGCTGCACAAATGAAGTTCCTGCTATTAAAAGCAGTTTGTTTCCTCTTCCTTGGCAATCTGTTCCTAGCGCTGAGCCTCGCTGGAACGTGGACTTTTATTTTTGGCAAGTTTTATTTCTTTTAAGCCAAAAAATGATGACATTTAGCAGCTACCACACTGCTCTCAGACTCCAGCCACGCTCAGGAAATCAAAGTTTTCCATGTCAGCATCATATTATTTTCAGCAGGAGCAGCTTGATAGATCCTGGTGCAGTGGGATAATTATTTTCCTCCCTCAGTCTAGGATAACTTACTCCTTTTCTCTCCTTCCTGCATTATGGTCTTTGAGCAATGAAACTCATTCTTTTCTATGCCAACATCCCTAATATTACAAGATGCTTTACTCCCAAAGGTTTGCAGGCAGGAGGATGTATTTTATATCATGGAGGATGTATTTTATACCACATTGCCTCTATTCCCCACCTTAAGCTGCAGGACAGACACAGCAAATTTAATCAACTTATGCATCATCACATCTGTTTCATTGGGATCAGGGACAATTCTTGTCCTCTCCACACTGCTCAAGCTGAAGTTGAGTGGCTCTGCATGGAGTGAAACTCACACCTCAAATCTTTAAATGGATTTGACCTGTTTGATGTGTTTAAAGCAGAGTGACTCGGGGTTATAACCTGTTATTGGTGGGGGAGGGAGGTTCCCTTTCCCCACCCCGGGTTTATCGCAGATCTGTTCTCAGGCAGTGCCCGCTGTCCCCACAGGATCAGGACGGCCCCGGGCGTGCGGATCTCGGACATCAGGGTGAGCGACGCGGACCAGTGGGGCGTGCAGGAGGAGACGGACAGCGCCCGCAGCGCCGCCACGCTCACCTGCGTGCACAACGACCCCGGCGCCACCGACAGGTGAGTCCCGCACAAACCCTCCTGGTTATCCCTGCGGGGGCCCGAGCGGCTCCGGCCTGGAGAGGCTCTGGAGGAATGTTTCATGCACAGGGTAAAGCACCCGAAAGAGGCTCTGACCCCCAGCTGCAGTAAAATGTTTATTCCAGGTGGTGTCCAGAGGGAAGGAGGGTGTGCACAGAGGAACAGGGGCTGTTCTCAGCTCTTGCCTGGGAGGGACAGCTTGGGACACAGGCAAAGGGGTCAGAAAGGGAAGGAAGGGTCAAACTGCATGGGACAAGCTCTAGGGGTCCCTGAGAGGGGAGAGACCATTCCCCAGGGGAATGGAACAAGCCCTGCTGTGCCAGCCGGGCCAATCACTGCCAGGGATGCACAGAAACCTCCTCAACGAGGATGGTGGTGTTACTGCTGCCTCCTCAGGCTCCCTGGGAAAGCTGTAGGTGCCAAATGCTGCCAGGGATGCACAGAAACCTCCTCAACGAGGATGGTGGTGGTGCTGCTGCCTCCTCAGGCTCCTTGGCAAAGCTGTAGGTGCCAAACGCTGCCAGGGATGCAAGAAAACCTCCTCAACGAGGATGGTGGTGGTACTGCTGCCTCCTCAGGCTCCTTGGCAAAGCTGTAGGTGCCAAATGCTGCCAGGGATGCAAGAAAACCGCCTCAATCAGCCACAGTGGTGGTGCTGCTGCCTCCTCAGGCTCCTTGGAAAGCTGTAGGTGATCTGATGGAGCTTTGCTCCCCTTCTGGTTCACTCCCAGCTTTTGGGAGTAAATTACTGAATTAAACCAGAGGCAGCCCCCAGTCCTAGCTCAGGGACTGGCTCTTCAGGGCAGCAGAATTGCTGTTGCCAAAGAGCCAACAGAGGAAAATGAACTAAAATAGAGAAATATGGAGAACAATCAAAAGCAATATAGGACAATGCAGCCTTCTTAGTTTGACAGCTGTGAAAGCAGCAGCTATTCACTGTTATTTATTCATGCTGCAAAACATCTCTGAGTGTCCCTGAACTCTTGGAATGCTCTGAACGTTTGCGATGGGAATGGTCTCACCAGCTGGAGCAAAAGAACTGATTATTAATTATTAATTCTTCATTGTTATAGTTATTAATTATTAAGAAGTATTAAGTATTATTATTTATTTTTTTAACATTATTTTTATTTTTTATTATATGTTATTTATGAATGTTGCAAAACACCTCTGAGTGTCTCTGAACCCTTGGAGGGTTCACTCACTTGCTGGGGCCAGTGAGTCCCTCTGGGGGGACCTTTGTGCCTGTCCTGGAGCTGGGGGGGACACGGTGGCCCCAGCAGGGAGGGCTCAGCCCTGCTGGCTCATGTGGCTGTGGGGCCTCAGGATTTCAGCTTTTCTGTTCTCCATCTGTTTGTAACCCTGCAGTTCTTCAGTGCAGAACTCCAAACCCCACACTCAGTGGGAGCTGCTGTTCCCCAATTTTGGGCAGACACAGCAATTCCTCCCCAGGCCTGGCAGTCAAGGACCCCTCCCTGCCTCAGGCTGAGAGATGGACCAGAAGTGAGCTGGGGGAGCAAACTTGGGGTGAATGACTTCATTCCCTGAGGCTGGAATTGGAGGATGAACCCCCAATCTGCAAATGGACCCAATTTATAAAAGCGTGAAACCCATGACCACTGTCCATTTTTGGATGCAGCCCCTGGGGGGCTTCATCTGCCCTAAATGTACCTGAAAGCCCTTCAATAAACAGAACTGCTTTTTATTCCCTTAATTCTCTCTGCCCTCTGTGTTTAGGTAGCCCCAAAAATGCAGCAGATGGGCCTGGCTGGGCAGGGTGTGCTCCCTGTGAACCTCATCAGGTTCCTTCCTTAATGACTGTGAGCTCTGTTCCCTTGGGAGCAAGGTGGAAAGCTATCAGTTAGAAAGTGAAATTCTGAGGTTAAAAGGAAGATTAAGGTCATCTGATGTTACTGAAATCAAAATGAAAGAACTATTTTTAAAGTTGGACCAAAAAAAAAAAAATAGCCTGAACACTGAAACTTATTGCCTTGTATGTGGTTTCACTAATCCATGAAATTATACCTGTCACAGTAACTTAGTTTTTATTAAAACTGAGTTTTGCTTTGTGTCGAACTGTTAAATTGCACAAAAGCAATGCATCTCAAGTTAATTAATACTTTGACCCTTTCCTTTGTGAGATTAGTTTAATATTTTTGGATTAATTAAAGTATGCAAATAGAAACTGCTGAAAGATCACTTCCAGATTTCAAATATTGTAGTGCTTAGAGTAAATATTTAACTTTGATCTTTCCTTTAATTTGTCTTTTTGGTCATAATGGTGGCCCTCGTGTTTCTTTTGGAGAATGTCAAGTGTTTCTGGAGAAGCTCTGCTGTTCCATTTAAATGATCAGAGACCTGACCTTGCTTCTATTAAGGCAAACGTGACAAAATTGTCACCAGACCTGGTTCGTTTTAGCAATCCAAGGAGCTTCATTAAAATCAGTTTGTGTGTGAGTGGGAGGGCAAGATCCCCTCCTTTTGTGGCAGAGCAGAAGCTGTCAGTGAACAGAATTATACCCACCTTGGGGGAGATGCTTTTTTCTCTCTTGGAATTCATTCCAGCTCTGCTGACTCACCCAGCTGGCAGAGCAGCAGGGTAAGCCAGGACTGAGCCTCTGAGCCGAGCTTAGCTTATTTCTGGGTGAGATTTGGCCGAGTTCATGGAGGGTTTGAGGCTCCCTCAGGCTTTGTGCGGGGTGGAAACCCTGTCAGCCCCAGGAAAAGGAGAAATCCCCTGAGCCACAGCCAGCCTGAGTGAGATCTGTGCCCTCCCGTGCCCTTCACACACTTGGGCTGTGCTCTGCTCTTGGGCTGTGCTCTGCACTTGGGCTGTGCTTTGTTGGGCTGTGCTTTGTTGGGCTGTGCTTTGCACTTGGGCTGTGCTTTGCACTTGGGCTGTGCTTTGTTGGGCTGTGCTTTGCACTTGGGCTGTGCTTTGTTGGGCTGTGCTTTGTTGGGCTGTGCTTTGCACTTGGGCTGTGCTTTGTTGGGCTGTGCTTTGTTGGGCTGTGCTTTGTTGGGCTGTGCTTTGCACTTGGGCTGTGCTTTGCACTTGGGCTGTGCTTTGTTGGGCTGTGCTTTGTGCTTTGTTGGGCTGTGCTCTGCACTCGGTCTGAGCTCAGCCCAGTGCTCAGCTCTGATAAGAGCCCTGACAGACTCAGCCTGTGAGGGGAGTGGTGGCTCTGGGCTGTGACACGTTCTAATCCTGTCTGCATCCCTTTATCAGCCGGAGCATTTTCAAATTTGCTTACTTTTCTAATCTTCCTCCCTCTCCCCTCTGCAGTGTTAACTGCTATCGTGAGGTTTTCATCTCCATTTCTCACATTTCCCTACGCAAATTGAGTGTCCATTAAAATGCTTTAAATTAAGACCTTTCCTCCTTTCATGCAGAGTGCATCATTGCCTTTTTTGTGCATTACTTAAAAAAACCTCCTTATCACAGTGTTTCAGGCAGTTTACATTATATTCTATTAAAAATCCATTTTGTCCAAGGTTGTCACAATTCATAGATTAAAGCCTTCCAGAGTGTGTTTTGTTAGGAATACATTCATAAATTCACCTCTTTAGTAGTCCCATAAGCTTGTATTTAAACCTCTTTTTTGATAATGCAGTTGAACAAAGAGCATGAGAAGGAGAGATTTATTTTAAATATACACACACCAGTCTATATATGCCCACATCTTTTCTGATCTGTGTGCAGCCCTGCTCTGCCCTTATTTTTGCTATCTCAGAGGGCTTTTTTGGCAGTTGAGGGAGGGGATTGGTTGTTGCCATCTGCATCTCGTCTCCCTCGAGCTCTCCCCTTGGGGCAGAACTCTGAGAATCTCATCTCGGTGGGGATGGCTGAAGCAGCAGTGTTTTGGCTCAAAAGGACACAGTTTATTCTTCAAGCACAAATAGTTTTGCTCCATGTCTGCAGCTGGGACCCAGCACTTCATTCCATGGGCAGGGATCTCTCTGGATTTGTGCTTTGAGGGCAGACACGGCTTGCAGGGAAGTCAGGGCTGGTGGGCTTTGCTGAAATTCAGGTGTTCCAGCCCTCTGTGCAGAACAGCTGGGCTGCTGGAGGGCTGGGATCTCACCCAGAAATGCTGGAGTACTCAGCCAAAATTTGGGATTCCACCAGACACAACTCCTTGGTGGTTGCCTGCAAACAGATCCCACTTTGGAAAGACCATGCAGGTTTTTTCCACTGCCTTTGCCAAAAGATGGATGGAGCCTTGCAGTTCCTGTGTCCTTTGCTCTGAGAGTTCTCTGGAAGCATTTCAGGGACATGGCACAGATTAGCCTGCAGAGGGACCAGGCCAAGAGGGCTTGAAACCCCCCTGAGAGCCTGGTGCACCTTGGCAAGCTGTGGCACCCAGAACTCAGGGCTGAAGCCCTGAGGAACAGGGGTTTGGGAGCTTTGCCAGAGGGAGTTAGCACTTTATAGGATCAGGTCCTTTCAAATCACGGCTGAGCAGGAGCAGGGCTGAGCTGGAGCCTGGTTTGAAAGGCTCCAGAACAGAAGAGATTTCAGGGTACTCTCCTTGCTGGAAAGCTGAAGAACAAACCCTGCCCAGCCCTGGGCTCAGACAGAGGGGATGGGACCTGCACAGAAGTTCAGGCCAGAGAGGAGCAGCTGCTCTGAGAGGGAGAAATTCTGAGAGATCATTTCCCTTCCTAGGAACAGCCATTAAGTTGGATTGGATTATTACCAGGTGAGGAGAGCCTGATCCTTGACAAACCAGTATTTTAATCAGGAAGGCTGTATTTATGCTAACTAGCAAAGTTAATAAAATCGATTTAACCTGCAGTGCTGAGGAGAGCGTTACTGAGACCAGACCGGTTCTTCTCACCTCGGGATTATTTTATCTTCATGTCTATAATGCAGCTCCTGTCTCTCAGGATATCCATCACTGCATGAATTAAACTTGCATGAGGGGTACTCAGCATGCACAAGTAGAAAGAGGGAAATCTTCAGAAGGCTTTTTTTTTTTCAGGTGTCCTCAGAAGTATTTGTTCTGTTACCTGGAAATTTATGTAATTTTTAAATTGATTCAGTCCCACTCAGCTCTAACATTTGACATCCCCTGTCTTTAAAATTGAATGAAGAATTAGGATTCTATTACGATCATTCAATTTCTTTACTATTTTAAGAGGGGTTTACAGAATTCAAATTATTAATTATTTTATAAAACAGTAATTGTAATGTAACTTTAAAACAGGAAAAGCAGTTATTTTATGTATTTATAGGCATGCAAATACATCCTCCTGTTTTAAAATAATTCACTCATTTTCCCGTGCTTGTGAATACCCTTTGAATCAGGAATATCAGCCAAAAGAAAGATGTAAAATTTGCTGTCAGTTAAGATTTGTGCATATACTTATTTAAAGTAAATATGTGTTACTGGAATGGGTGATCAGCTGAGAAAAGAGTCATAATTTGGTTTTGTTTTCAAAGCTTTGGGTGTGTCTGGAAAAGGAGAACTGGGGTTCAGACTGATCCCTGGAGTGTGAGTGGTACAGCCCAGGTACCCATGGCTGCTGAACTCATCACTCTCAGCAGAGATGTCCTGGCTCCAGGGACACAATGGTTGTGTGTTGGATTTTGGGGGTTGTTCCCATAATTTAATCACCTTTTCCCCCTCGATGGCCTGAAGTAGCCTTTTCCTTGGTGTTTGCTGAGGTGAATACCCAGGAAACACAATCCTAAGTACAATTCATCTTCTAAATGTTGTAAATGTGGGCTCTGCACAGTCCGGGTGTCTTCCCTCTCTGTGCTCCCTTTGGCAGAGCTTGTGGCAAAGCTGGCACAGGGGACAGCTCTGGGCCTGTTGTCCCTGTGGGGAATGAGCTCCAGTCCCCCCTGCACGTTCCAGTCCCCCCTGCCCATTCCATCCCCCTGCACAGGGCAATAACCAAACGCACCACCTGGACCCTGAGGCTTCCTGGCACACTCAGCCCCTCTCAGCCAGACTGAGATTCTCCCTCAGAGCTCTCTGGAGGTGTTTCTGTGTTGAATTCCCCTCTGATGCTGCCTCCAAGCCACCAGGAAAGGGTCTGTGGGGCAGAGATTCCCAATCCCAGTCTGGCAGGCAGAGCTGATTCCCTGCAGTGACCTGTCCTCCTGGGGCTGTGCTTGTCCCCAGGGTCACTTCAGCACAGAGCAGGCTGATGCTGCAGGGAGACTTTGGTGCTCTGGAAGATAAATAAGCCCAGAAAGAGGAGCTGCAGCCGCTGTGGCACAGAGCAGAGCTGCTCCCCACGCTGGGGAGACACCAGGCCCTGCACTCAGACATTTCCTGATGTGTTCATTGCCACAGGAGCTGGCCTGGCCCCGGGACACACAGTGTGTCAAGTGCCACCAGCAGCAGAGCTGTGTGACAGGAGATCAATTGCATGTGTGCCTGTGCACAAAGGAGCAGTGGCTGTGCACACACACAGCTTTGCTGGGGCTTTATTTCAGGCTGTGCAAAGGCAGTGGGCTGGATGCCACGGAGTTCACACAGTGCTGTGGAGGGAGTGAGTAAGAGCAGAGAGAGAGAGAGGAAACACGAGGAGGGGTGTAAAGCAGGCAGGAAAGGATGGGGAGGAGCTGGGGGAAAGAGCCAGGGAGATGGAGAGGGGAAAAAGGAGATGGAGAGGGAAAAAAGGGAGATGGAGAGGGAAAAAAGGGAGATGGAGAGGGAAAAAGGGAGATGGAGAGGGAAAAAAGGAGATGGAGAGGGAAAAAGGGAGATGGAGAAGGAAAAAGTCCAGGGAGATGGAGAGGGGAAAAGGGGAAATGGAGAGGGGAAAATGGGAAATGGAGAGGGGGAAAAGGGAGATGGAGAGGGAAAAAAGCCAGAGAGATGGAGAGGGAAAAAAAGGGAGATGGAGAGAGAAAAAGGGAAATGGAAAGAGGAAACAGCCAGGGACTTGGGAAGGGAAAGCCACTGCAGTCCCCCCTGCCAGACTGATGTAGGTGAGGACACTGGAGTTCCTCAGGACCTCATCCCACCACAAAAGCCATTATTTCCAGGAAGCCAGACTTCAGCTAGTTTGGAAAGGAAAGCTTTGAATTGAAAATCAGGTGTGCTTTAAGTGTGGGAAGAAGCCCCAAATGCTGCGGTGCTGTGTGCTTGGGTGTTTCCCTCCTCTTCTTAGGGCCCTGCTGCTTTCCTTAGGTCAGAGGTGTTATGGCAAGGAAATGTGCTGTGTCCATAGGATGCCCATGGCCTTTACATCCTGCAGGAGTGAATTTCCCGGCCTTTGGCCACCCCCAAGACAGCCCTGCCTCCTGAGCCACTGATGGAGAGGATTTTATCTTTAATGCTCCAGTTTTCAGGCTGTGACCTCCACTGTGAGCTCTGCTTTGTGTGAGATGTTCCAGGGAGGAGCATCCACACACATTTTCAAGTGTAAGCGACTCCCTGAGTCACAGAGAAAACCTGAGTTAGAGGAATTTTAACTAACCTTTATTCTTTACATCTCTGCCTTTTTTGTGTGAAAGAACCCAGGCCAGCTTGGCAATGTTCCTGATAGATGAAAGCACTGACACCTCACCGTAGCTAAGAGAGGACATAAAAATAATACAGAAATTAGCAGCAGTAGGAGGGACAGCTTATTGTAGAAAACTGTGGTGCGAGGATCAGACACCATTTCTGGAGGGTCTTTTCTCCTCTTTCATTTTTTCCTCTTTTTTTTTTCCCCGTTCAAGGCCAAGAACAATGAAATTGTCTCCATCTCCTGTGGGGAGGCACAGGAATTCCCTCCTGCCCAGGCAGCTCTTTGGGGTGGCTTTTTCTGCCCCTCTCTCAGTGGGGCTCAGTGCTGCTCTGGGGGAAGCTCCAGAGGGAGCAGTGATGCCAGAGCAGAGAATTTCTCCTGGCCCAGTTCTTCATCACCCAGGGAGGTGATGGCTCAGCCTCTCCTCTCATTCCATCTTATTCCATCCCATGTTATGGCCCAAAAGAATCTTTCTGAACAATTTGGTAGCTGGAGCAGCCTGGTGTGCAGTGCAGGGAGCCCCAGCAAAGTCAGTGTTCTGGAAATTGTCTGGAAAGTTTGCAAAATAAGGAGCATCTTGTTGGAACTCAATGCAAACAGGCATGAAAATGACTTAGAGAATTAATGTGTGGTAAAGATCTCTGGACTTGTCAAACCAGTAGAAAGCTTTGTGCAAATCTGGAGAAAAATGCAAAAAATTTCTTCAGGCGGCATTTGTTTAATGGGACTACAGTGAATTAGAAAAATATTAGGAAAAAAAAGCAACAAAACTCAAAAATTGGAACTCCAGACCCTTTGGTCTCTTCCTTGCTGCAGAGGTGAACATGCAAAGGAGTGGCTTAAATAAACCCTTCATGAGTGTAGTCCACAGAACCTGATCAAAACCCTGAGCAACAGAAAAGCCAACCAAATCATTCTGAAATTAGTCTTGTTTTTTAATTTGACCTAATTACCTCGGGTTTGGGCAGATCATTCCTCGATGTGAAGCTTAATATTGATGTAACAGTTGGGAAAGTTTAATTTCAGGGTAGGGTGGTCTGTGTAATTAGGAGTGCAGGGACGTGGCAGGGAGGCTGGGAGCCAATTCCTGGTGCATGCAGATGAGTGAGGCACTGCTGCCATCCTTATTCACCCCGTGGAGCTGCCTGATTTCCACTTGTCCTGCCAAAGGCAATGATGACATATCCACAATCACTGGGCTTCTCAAAGTCTCTGGTTTCCTGCCTTTCCCTGGGTGTTTTATTGGCCACAGGGATGTGAGCTGCCTCAGGAGGGCCGTGACGAAAACCTGTCCAATTTAGGAATTTCAGGGGAATTTCTAAAGCTGTGCAGAGTTCTGTGGGCACCCTGCAGCCCTAATTGGAGTTAGTCCCTGGAGTGGGAGTGATCCAGCCCAGGTACCCATGGCTGCTGAGCTAACTCACCACTCTCACAAGATGAGCAGCTGAGCAAAGATTCAGAATTTGGTTTGGTTTTCAAAGCTTTGGGTTTGTCTTGAAAAGCAGAACTGGGGTTTAATTAATCCCTGAAGTGAGAGTGGTACAGCCCATGGCTGCTGAACTCATCACTCTCAGCAGAGATGTCCTGGCTCCAGGGACACAATGGTTGTGTGTTGGATTTTGGGGGTTGTTCCCATAATTTAATCACCTTTTCCCCCTCGATGGCCTGAAGTAGCCTTTTCCTTGGTGTTTGCTGAGGTGAATACCCAGGTAACACAATTTTTAGTGCAGCTCCTCTTGTAACTGTGGGCTCAGGTGTCTGTGCAGCAGCTTGAGTCACCTCCCATCCCCTCACTGATGGGAATCTTCATGGATCCTTACGGAAATCCCAGAGGGAGGGAGGAGGCACCACCCAAACCTTTATTCCACAGAAGCACGACCTGATTGTTCAGTAAATATTGCACTTTTTAATGCAGTCCCAGCTTGCAAACCTATCCCAGGCTGAGGAGAGCCCCTTAGGCAGGTGCCACTCAATACCCACGTGCTCTGGAGGACCTGCCAGGTTTGTGTGTGGCAGTGTGGGGATGAAGGAGGCACTCAGAGCCTGCCTCAGAGACACCAATCTGCAGAAAATAAAATTCTGGATAGTGAGCCACATCCTGACTAATGGCAGGCATCAGTGTGCCACCCCTGAAATACCATGGAAATCAGAAACTGGAATTTTCTGAACATTTCTGGGGGTGTTTCAAGTGTTGCTAAGGAATTTATTTTTGGCAAGTGTACACAGGGATTTAAGTGCCATAATTGGATTGTTCTTTGATATAATAGACTGGAAAAAGATTATTGAATGAATGTGAAATGGGGGAGCTGGTGTTGGAGGTGTGTTTAATTCCTTCTTTTGCCAATTTATGAGTTTGGCTTGCAGCAAAGCCTGCTGCACACATTTGGATTCCATTCCTGATGTGTTGACTTGCTTACTTAATAGCCAGTGCATTAAAGTACAAAAGCTAACAACTCATTTATTAGGCATTTAGCCAAAACTTAAACTCATTTTATTGTTAGGAGGTGCTGTTGCTAGACAGGCAAATATTAAGTTTGTTACATTGATTTATTTGAATCATCTGTGCCAAATACATTATAAAGCAACCCAGCATTAACTTTGCATAAATTATTTTTTGCTTTACTTAGAATTTTTCCCTCATTTTGCCATTAATATGCCTCACCTGCGTTTACAACTTCAATGGTTACAAACTTTTTTATGTTTATGTTTTTATGGTTAACTTTAAAATTTATAAACTCTTGTAAAATGAAAAAAAAAGAAAATTGGCTGGTGATTTTGTCAGTGTCAGCATGAGATTTTTGTTTGTTTCTTGTAAACCCTGGTGTTTATTTGGGAAGAGCATTAAATAGGAATTTAAGCACTTTGCACCAGGACTGTTCACTGGGCCTGGAACAGGGGAATCTCCCCGTGGCTGAAAATACCATTTTGTGATAAACTTGGACATGCTGTCTTTGGGAGCTCACACTGGAAGTTGTGTTTATTCCTTTGTACAAGGTCTGTGTGCATTTTCCCAGGACACTTGTTCAGGGGTTTGCTGTGAAATATTGCAGTCATTAAGGCAAATCACTACAGCTTTAGCAAAAACAGCTTTCCTTAAAACCAACTGCCAATAACTTGATCTCGCAAAAATGCCTTTTTTTTGTTGTTGGTATAATTAATGAGCTGGTTTGGTTCCTCTGGAGTTCCTGGGCTCACTGGCCTCGAAATCCTGGCAGGTACAAGTCCCAAGAGGAGCTTTGGGGTTGCTCTTTGCATGTGTGGTCTGGTGCTGCATTTTTGGGACTGTGTGTGCTCACCCCTCCTGCTGCTGATTTCACAGCACTGCTGCAGCTGCAGGCTGAGCTGCGGGCTGAGCTGCAGCTGCAGGCTGAGCTGCGGGCTGAGCTGCAGGCTGAGCTGCAGGCTGAGCTGCAGCTGCAGGCTGAGCTGCGGGCTGAGCTGCGGGCTGAGCTGCAGGCTGAGCTGCAGGCTGAGCTGCAGCTGCAGGCTGAGCTGCGGGCTGAGCTGCAGGCTGAGCTGCAGGCTGAGCTGCAGGCTGAGCTGCAGCTGCAGGCTGAGCTGCAGGCTGAGCTGCGGGCTGAGCTGCAGCTGCAGGCTGAGCTGCGGGCTGAGCTGCAGGCTGAGCTGTGGGCTGAGCTGCGGGCTGAGCTGCAGCTGCAGGCTGAGCTGCGGGCTGAGCTGCAGCTGCAGGCTGAGCTGCGGGCTGAGCTGCAGGCTGAGCTGCGGGCTGAGCTGCAGCTGCAGGCTGAGCTGCGGGCTGAGCTGCAGCCTTGCTTTCCCCAGGGAACTCTCCCTGCTCCTGCTGGGGTGGGGGGACCCTGCCTCCCCTGCAGGCTTCACCCACCTCAGCTGAGGGAGGGATCAGCCCTGCTCAAACAAAAAGAATTTTTATCTTTTCTCCTGGGAGTTTTCCTTGCGGATTTAAATCTGGAGGTGTTGGCCTTGGCAGTGAGGGGAGAGTGGAGGTTTTTGGATCTGTGGGTTCCTATTTTCACTCTGCCTCTCAGATATTTTCTGTCCATGCTGGTTTTCTCAGTCTGTGACTGGTGTACCTTTTTGTTAGACAAGCACTTCTTAATGGTGTACCAGTTAATTTCTCTAGTGACAAGAGGAAGAAATAAGTTATTCCTCTTTTAAAAAGAGCGATTTAAGTAGGGAATAATGAATGCAAAATGCTGTCATTAAAAATCAGCAGATAAGCTGATGGATCATCTGTCATTCCCAAGCCTTGCCATTAAGGAAAAGTAGATTTTTTATTTTTTTTTAATAAAAAAGGGTAATGATGAGTATGGAACATGCTGACTATGAATGCCTTAGTAATGAAAACTTTTATTTATTCAGTCAACACCACCTTGCGACTGCTGCTTAACAACACCTTGTGTGAGAAAATGACTTCTTTCATACCGAATATTTTAATTTGATTACTAATTGTCATCCTATTATTGCTATGAGTGTTTATTAGTCAATACCATAGGGTTCCTAAAGCCAGCTCTGGTACCATCAGTGCTGGTGTGGAGTCAAGTGCAGGATGCTGTCCCCAGGTCTCAGTGGACTCGTGCTTGGACAGGATTTTGGGCAGCTCATTCCCAGCCCAGAGAGAAGCTGTTCTCCCTGTTTTTCTGCCTTTATTTGGGTTTTTCTGTCCTGGGAGCCCCTGTGCAGCGTGGTCAGCAGTCTGGACAGCAGCTGAGAGCTCTCTGGGGGTCAGGGGCATCAGAAGGTTTTGGCTCTTGCATGAAATGGGATCTGTCCCACCCAGCCCCTGACCCGGGCACAGACCAGGGCTCTGCTCCTCACCACACACCTGGAACATTCCTCTGCTCCTCACCACACACTGAACATTCCTCTGCTCCTCACCACACACTGAACATCCCTCTTTCCCATGCACTACAAGGAGAAAGAGGATTTCAAGCCCCATCTCCCTGATCCTCCATCCCAAAGCTGCATTTCCAGTGAAGATCTGAGCTCCCTTTGAGCAGCTCTCAGCTGCTCCACGATGAGCTCAGCTTTTCCAGTTACTCCTGTTTTACATCTATGGTAACCCCAAGCCAGATGAACGTGGCCATGTTCTGCAAAGACTGTGGTGGAGGGGGAAAAAAAAGTGTCAAATGTTTTCTTAGAAGCTGAAAATACCAGCAGATGTCTGTTGATTTGGAGCTATCCAGGCATTCGTACCTTTATTCTTTGCATGAGTTTGAAAGCCACTGTAGGGCTCCTTTCTTGGTGTTTCACAGAACAAACTCTCTGATCTTTTTACAAAATATATTTTTCTATATATGTATAGCAATAAATAGCATAAAGAGCTGGAGAACTGGATGGGTGGGAGCAGGAATTGAATGGAAGTGGCTGAATGGAACGAGGAGTTGATCACCTGCAGGGGGACAATTTGTGGCTTTGCCTCTTGTGATTCAGTGACTCGCTGGAGCTTTGGGGCTGGCACCACCAAGCCTTTGGTTTCCCTTTTTTGATGAGGGGATGTCTGCTGGACTCCTTCCCTCCACCTCTTCCTCCAGCAGAGATCAACAGGAGAGCTGAGGTTCTGGGAGCTGTAATTCTGATTATATGTCAGGCTGCTGCACTCTGTGAGTGCTACTCCTGGCTTCCTGCTGGGAGCAGTTGATTAGATTCTAGTACCTTTAGACTGTAGATAAGGACTTTTTTAACAAAGCATAGTAACACTCAAAAGCCCCCATTTATATTTTACTACTTTTCTTTCCCCCCCTCCACTCATCACTCCTGCTTAAATACAAAACTAAAATGTTTTTTGGCAAGCCTGGCCTTCCTTAACCCAGTCTGTCCTCCCACTCCAAATAAAATCCAATTTCAAGGTCTATTGTGACCTTAAATTGTGGGATAAGTTTTTACCTAGGTAGAAATTCTCTACAAAATGTGAATCTTAAGATGAATTTTGGGCTCTCCCTGATGAAATGAATGCTAACTGCAAGTTTATTTGCAGTCCCACTTGTTACATTTTTCACTGTCAGCACAACCTTTATTCCTCCAAATACATTATTGAATGAAAGAAAGCAGCTATTCTTTTATCTGTTACTGCTGATGCCTGTAATTCATCCTGTTCATTTTCTGTGCTGCTATTTTGCTTTGTGTGGTTCTTCTCGGGCTTATGTAGCGCAGGAAAACTTAATTGCTTAAGTCTGCTGTGCTTTTCTATTCCTGGCAGCAGTGTAGGTTGCTGAAGCATTATGTGGGAGCTGCCTTCTGGAATATGCAGTGTGTGCTGCACTGGGGATGTGGCAGGGTGAGGGCCCCGTCCAGGAGGAGCTTTAATTGGATATTTTGGATATTTTCTGTGATCCAGCCAATCCTGCTGTTATTCCCTGAGCACTTTCTGCAAGTGGAAATTTTCTTTTTGGAGGTCTCATGCTACCAGGCTTTCTTCAAGTTTATGGGGCCATTTGATTTTGGGAGATGAAGAGGGAAACTCTGAATTCCTGCCAGCAGCTGGTGGCTGACAAAACCCAGAAAGCAACTCTCTGATGACATAAAAGATTATTACTGTCCAGAGCTAATCCAGTTAGATTTCCTGCTAGTCAAACCTTCATCTGGTTGTTATTTCAGCTTTAATTCCACCTATTTACCATAGAACACCAGGACAGTGCTGGTACTCTGTACAGAGGAGTTTTATTAAGCAGTGATGATGATGCATATTGGCAAGTCACTTTTTCTATCGTGTCTTTTCAAATATTTACATTCCAAATCCCAGACTTCTGGAGTCAAGTGATTTTGAAGAAGGATCGCTCTTGCATTTGAATGTAAAAAGTAAGATTATGCTTGTTTTGACTGATGAAAAGGCTTGAAAATTTCATGAGACTTGGAAGATGAGAGCAAAGAAAGGAGAGTTGGAGCTTGAGGAGTCCTGAGCTGGGCTGTGCCTGTCAGGGTGTGATTTGTGATGTGTGTGCTGCTGATGCTCTCAGGCCCTTGCAGAAGGGCCATGCTGTGGTAGGGAGGGCCTAAACTCCAGGTATAAATTATATCAATTATCTCAGGCTGAAAGTGCTCATTGAATTTCCTGTCCTGGTGATGAATGACGGAGCAGGCAGTAATTTTAATATGAGCATGGTTAGGCTACCTGTTAATGCCCCATGAACACAAACGGGCGGTTCTGAGGAGCCTGCCCTGCTAATTAGGATTTCTGTGCTTCCACTAATCACTTCAGCTGGGAACTGGGCCAACACTAACAGAAGAGACTTCCAGTACAATAAATTGTTTTAATTTTGTGATCTGATCTTATGCATGGCTCAGTGTTTCTGAAGGCAAGGGCAGAATAAAATCTCATTTTAGATGATAACATATGCAAATCAGAACTTCTTGGTCCCAGATGAAGCTTCTCTTCTATTGACATAGTGCTGGGAAAATGCTGCTAAGAATAAAAAGCCACTAAAACTTTATTTTGCTGATAATATTCCATTATTGCTTTGTAAGCTACTTTATCCATAGGGCAAAATCTAGCAGAGAGATAAGATCCCATAATTCCTGTTTGCTTGTATCATTCCCTCCATGATTTATAGACTGCTGTAGATGTTCGTGGCATTTTGCAGACATATAAAAGATTGACATGTTCTTGCCTCAAAAGAACTTAAAAATTCTACAGTTTAGCAGCACTCAGCAGTTCCTCCTGTTTGAATTTTACTTTTTAATGGCACTGTATAAAATCACTGTTGCACAGCCACCAAATGAAGTGGCATTTTATTTTTAGTTACAAATGTGATGTTTTTAACGTATTTGCTGTAGGTCCTGTGCTGTCTGTGGGATGGGCTGGAAGGTTCTTCTTCCCAGTCCCCTCCTCAACTCTTCACTTGCATTTAAAATCTTTCCCACCATTGACTGGAAAGACTTGAATGCCATTTTATTCACCAGTATTTGAAATGTCACTGTGCTGCTTGACACATCTTTACTTTCTGCATTATGTCCTTGCAGTAAAAAGTGAGTGTGAGTGAGTGAGTCCCACCTCTATACCTGCAATTTTAGGATTTCCAGGCACTCGTGTAAAGCAAAATCCTCCTGTATCCTGCCCAGGTAATTTTGCAGAATTGCATCTATAAACACAGCATTAAAAGCAATTTTCTGAGCCTGGTGATTACACTGATTTTGTTTGTCACACCTGCACGTCCTGACGTGCTGTGTTCTGTCACTCACAGTAAACTCTGGCTGTAACGTGACAGATGCTGATGAAGATGATACAACACACATTTTAAAGGCAGAGATACTCAGAAAGGTCTTACTTTCACCTCATTACATGCTTTGAAAAATTAATTTCGTTGAACATAAAGTAAAATTCTGGAGGTTTAAGGTGCTGTACGCTTGACCCTAGGCATAAATTAAATTCACTGAAATTTTATGCCTTGCTTTGAGGAATCCCAGCCAAAAAGATTTTTGAGCAGCAGACTGGTGGGAGGCAGGAATTATTCAGAGAGGTTTTGTTCCTAAGGAGGGGAGAGAAAAAACTCCTGCTAATTTCTCTGGGAACTGGAGTAACCTGCAATGCTCTCGTCCAGCTCCATTTCCTCAGTGCAGGGCAGCAGCAGGGGTGGCTTTGTCTGGATTTGTGGCTGGTTCCTGGAGGATTGTAAGGTCAGAAGCCCTGGAGCTTGTCAGACACCCTGCTTTCCCTTTGAACAGACGCTCAGCAGAGAAAACAGAGCAGCAGCATTTACAAAATACACTTTCAAAGGCAGCAAACTTTGTTAAGGGCTTTGGGCGAGGAATCCTCCTGCTGGTTCTGTGCCAGCCCTGAATGCAGCGTTCCAGGGGGGAAATGTTCTCCCCTGGAGGTGCAAGGACAGAGCTGTACAACAACTGTCCTGCACCTCCCTGACAGGGATTTTATTCTGTGCTTGCTGGGGGAGAGGGGTTGATGTGCTGGGTGAGCACTGGCTCAGCTCTGCAGTTCCTTTTCTTTGTGTTTCTTTGCTGTTTGCCATCCTCAGTTGCCTTAAATGAGGATCATGCTCTGGGATGAACTTTTTATGCATTGCTGGGGCAGCACCTTCCTTGTGGGCTGTTCTGTCCCTCAGCACTGGGCTGCTCTGATTGTTGCAAGTTTTTCATGCAGCACCCTCCTTGTGGGCTGTTCTGTCCCTCAGCGCTGGGCTGCTCTGATTGTTGCAAGTTTTTCATGCAGCACCCTCCTTGTGGTCTGCTCTGTCCCTCAGGGACTCGCTGCTCTTCTTTAGTCGAGGAGGAAACAATTTAACTGGATTTTAG